>JAJIBD010022193.1:0-16352 GCA_021461705.1 Cryptotis parvus
TTTACATTCCTTAAGTCAATCAGCAAACGCCATTTGCCTGATTTTTTCTGTATTACAAAAACAGGAGAATTCCATTCTGAAAACGTTTCCTCAATATGTCCTAATTTCAGCTGTTCTTCCACTAGATTTGTTAGCGCCTCTAACTTTTTTGGTATTGAGGGGCCACTGTGGTGTCCATATAGGTTTGTCAGACTTCCACTGAATGCGGATAGGTAGTGGCGCTTAACCACAGCGGCCCCAATTAAAAAGGGTTACTCCCGGTGTTAGGCTTATTATGGAGAGCTGGAATTGGTGCTCGCAGGGGTGGACGAGGTATGTGGATTACTGCCCCCCCACTGCTCCAGCATGTCTCGACCCCATAAAGTTAAAGGCATAGGGGCTATATAAGGCTGGACCATGGCTACATTCCCTTCAGGGCCAATACGGCAGCCACCTGGCACTCTGTCGGAGAAGAGAGGGAGGAGATATTGCCTACCCCACTCAGGCTATGGGACACTTTCTTTAGGGCCCAGTTAGAGGGCCAATACTTGGTGGAGATTATGGATATGTCTGCCCCTGTATCCAACATGCCTTTGAATTTCCTTTTATAAATTTCGATCGGTATAACCGGCCGCTTGGCCTGAGAAATTCTGGCAGTGTACCCAACTAGATAGTTAGCAGGTGGCTGGTGGGCTTGGTTCTGTGTGGCTGCATAACCAACAATGAAGTTGGCAGAATGGTTGGTACTGTTTAAGCCACCAGCTGTAGGGTGTTCGGACTGACTACACGGATCCTCAAAAAATAATAATAGTTTAGCAAGTGGTTCCCCTTTTTTAAAAAGTCCATTTAGTTGGCACAGATATTGACAGTATTATCTCTCCATGAGATTCAGGATCCAGAAGTCCGAAATGCACCATAATTCCCTTAAATTTCAGCCAATCGCTCCCTGAATTAAACCCATACTACCTGGGGAGCAGGTCCTTTTATCCCTGTTTTTTAGCATGTAGGGGTCTTGACTTGGGTATATTGTGACAGTCTTAGGGCAGAGAATGTCGAGACTGCCACTGCCTGATGGGGTAGGCCAGAGAGCATTTATTGACTGTAATTCTGTGGATTCTGATTCGGAGGATATTGGGCAGGTGGAATGAAGGAGAGTGCCCCTGGATTCAGCTGGGCCTGGGGCTGGCCCCCACCCAGTTTCCGCATTAGGGGAGGCATAGATGTTATTTGAGCCTGCGGGGCTTGTGGAACCTGGGAGGGGGCCCATGTAACATTTCCTATAAAGGGTTATTAGAATGTTGCCCTGTATTGATAATTGTAGAAGATGGGCAATCTCTACGGGTGTGTCCCTTCTTTCCCCGAGATAAAGCAGGTTATCTGTCCAGATGAAGCCTGAGGCTGACTTCGCCTCCAAGACCGACAGTCTCTGGCCCAATGTTTTCCTTTTCTGCACCTTGGGCATGGTCCAGGTGGGGCCCTTCGAGGGGGTGGAGCTGCGATTATTAGAATAGTTTCTCCGATTATTGTTTATCCTTTGAAGTTTATTGTTTCTCCCCCTAGAGCTGTCTGACTTGTTTCTCTCCCTAGAGCTGTCTGACTGTTTCTCTCCTTTGCCTCTCTCCCTCCTGATCCTCCTGCTGTATGGGATAAGCCTCTATATCATCCTGTGTTTTATGGGAGGTTAAACCGACATTTCTACAGGCCTTTAGATACCCCATGAGGTCAGCCTTTTCCCTAATACCATATAGTAATGCTCGACATTTTTGATTAGCATTCTCATATGCTAAGTTTCGTTTAGGATTTCTTGAGTGTTTGGGTCTTGAACCTGTCTTTGGATTGTTTCACATAATCTCCCAACAAAATCAAAGTATGGTTCATCACGACCCTGGTAAATTTTTTGTATAGCTACCTAGAAATTCTGGGTGGAACCTACTCTTTCCCACGCCTTTAATGCTGTCTCCCGAGCGAATTTTAAAATAGGTTCAGGTAATGTCGCTTGTTTTGCTTTGTTTTTCCATTCACCTTCACCGTTTAGCATGGCAAAAGTTATAGTATGGCCTGATTCCTTTTCTCTTAAAGTGTCAATATTCTGGTTAACCCCATCTGCATACCACATATGCCATTGCATGTACTGTGATTTGTTTAGACAAGTATCGGCTACCGTTTCAAAGTCTCCCAATACCCACTGACTACTTTCGCTCCAATCAGCTAAATATTTTTAAAGTATAAGGACTTGATATTCCAAACCTGTCGCAAGCCTTCCTAAACGGGGTTATTGCCTCAATTTTTTAAGTCTTCATGAATCGGTTTTACTTTATCTTTAGATTGGTCATGAGAAAGATTGCTGGGCTTTGCTCTTTGACTCGAGCTAATCTGTTTCTCCCCTTCTTCCTCATCAGAGCTTGTAGTATCTGGCAGAGGAACATCTACCCCATTGAGGGTATTAACTCTGGGGAGATTTTCAGCTTGAGAATTTGCCTCCTCTGGGTTTTCCTGTTCCTCCTCCTAAGTTATCAGCCACATTAGAATTCTTTTTTAAATTTTTTTTGCTGGGAATGTATACACCTTTTTCAAGTCTACAGTTTTTGGGGCGTGTTTGTGAGCGGCTTTTAGTTGGTTCACGCCTCAGTATTGGGTATGCGCTAGGTCCTGATTGATAAGTTATGAAATCAGAAATCTCCCTGCGTAACACATCCATTTCTTGGTTTAAGTTTTCAAGTTTCCTATATGTTTCTTCCTTTTGTTCTTTCAATCTTATGTGTAACTTCCAAACCTCCTCTTTCTGTCCATCTATTCTATCTCTCTGTCTGTCAATTTCTTCCTCTAAGATAATGCTGATTTTATCGATATCCTTCTTCTGCTCTTCAAACTTTACTTCAAATTTTAAATCCTGTTTAATAATTTTACTTTCCTGTTCTTCTAATTTTTCCTTGAATTTTAAATCCTGTTCTTCTAATTTTTCCTTGAATTTTAAATCCTGTTCTTCTAATTTTTCCTTGAATTTTAAATCCTGTTCTTCTAATTTTTCCTCAAATTTTAAAATCTGGTTAATAATTTTACTTTCCTGTTCTTCTAATTTCTTTTCAAATTTTAAACTCTGTTTAATAATTCTGTCCTCAAGCTTTAAGACCAGTCTACCTGTAGCTTTATGATCCTCACTTATTTCTTCAATCGCTGAGTAAATCTAGTCCCTTAAGATTGCATTCAATTTATTACTTTCCTCCCTCTCTCTATTAAACATTGTCCCTTACGCAAAGGTACAGTTTAAAAATCGCAAGGACCCAGATGATTTGTGAAAAGATAGAGTAGTTCTCAGAAAGGAACTTTATAGACTGGGCTATGTATGGTTCCGAGCCAATAAAAGATACAATATATCTATACCATGAGATATCCATCATTTTACTCACGGTTCGGAGGCAGATGATCTCTGTCCGATGATAATCAGACCAGACGATGTTAGTCGTGCCCACACAAGGGGCGCCAAATGTCGGGGCGCTCCGCCGGGGTCCCCGACAGTGCCGGAGGCGAAGTTCCCTTCTACCTCGAAGCCGGCGAGGAATGGATGAGCACTCAGGGATCCGGTGAGGTTTTAAAAGACTTTACTTATCACAGGTTCAGGCATACAAATCAGCAAAAGGAAAAACCCGATGCTTAGGATTCCAGGCTAGAACCCCAGCCACGTGTAGGCCAAGATGGCGACCACCACGTGCAAAGGCTTTTGGGAGAGGGAGAAGAACACTTCCAAGCAGGGCGACCGCTCACAGCGAGCACAGCCCCCAAAGAAGCGCGGGAGAGTGAAAACCGGCTGGTTTATATCCCTTCAACTCAGACCTTCCTCCCATTGTTATGGAAAGCAGGGAGTGTTAAATGTCCTTAGATAATCCCTCCCTGCACCTCACCTAGGCCCTTTAGTGTGCTAATGCAGCGGCCCTTAAAGGAGTCCTGCAACAATCAACCATTTCCTGGGTCTGTTTTCTGAGGTTTTGAAGCTTTTTGTCAAATATAGTTTATTTTGTAATAACGAATGAGATCTACAGAGTTTTCACTATGTTTTGACTATGGAAAGGTAGTCTGTCATCTAAATCATCTGTATTCATTTTGGTTTTCACAGTAGTTCTTAAGCATTTTATTTGAAGATAATTGTATCAGATCCTGGCATTTAAAAAAAACACTTAATTCTCACTGGTTTATACGCTGAAATGTCTTCACTTACTAATTTTACTATTTTACATGTCACATCCTTTTGAATCACTAACAAATATACTAGAAACATCGACTTGGGTTGTAGTGGGGTTTCCCCCTCTTTCTGGTTTTTGGGTCAGTGGCACTCAGAGCATATTCCCAGCTCTGTGCTCAGGGAACCCTGTGCAAAGCCTCTGCTTGTGAACAAGTATCAGTAGTGTACAGAACAGGCACTGTAATTCCTGTACTATTGCTCTCCCATCTAGAACATTTGTTTTAAGGAGATATGCGTGATTAATAAATGTTTGCCCTAATAAATGCTTACACATACACACTGAATATACTAATTATGTTTTATATTTTTGTCCTCTTCTCTAGAATCATTCCCGTGTTGCCAAAAGATAATGAGATAGTAAAAGTGCACTCTACAGTAAATATTATTGTACTTCCTCAAGAAAATAGCATGCTAGAAACCACAGAAGGATAATTTCCTGACTACAGTCATCATGGATGTACTAGGATTTTTCTACAATCACTTTTTGTTGTGTGCCTTGTCGGGGAGCAGCTGGGGTCCACAACACCAGAAAGCAAGTTCCCTTCTACCTCTGAAGCCAGCGGGGGAATGAATAAAAACTCAGGAATCCGGCGCAGGTTTTAAAATGCTTTACTTATCACAAGTTCAGGCATACAAATCAGCAACAGGAAAAACCCTGTGCTTAGGATTCTTGGCTAGAACCCCAGCCACGTGTGGACCAAGATGGCAGTCACCACGTGTTAAGGATCTGTAGAGAGGAGACAAAGACAAGACTCCAGCAGAAAGGGAAGAGTGACCCAAGAAGAGTGCAAGCCCCAGAAGAGCCCACAAAAGAGAGACCAAGAGAGGAAACAGGCTAGTTTTATCCCCCTGCAACTCAGACCTCCCCACTTTTACGGGAAGCAGGCAGGGGTCAAATGCCCTCAGGTAATTTCTCCCAGCACCTCACCTAGGCCCTTTTAGAAGCTAATGTCTTGAGCCAAGATCTGCCTGGAAATGCCTTTATAGGGTAGAGAAGGGGGTTTCTGAGATGGTATGCCTCTGTACCAAAGACTATACTCAAGCCAGTTAAATATTTCTCCAAACCTTCACAAGACTCTCATCTTTACTTCATGGTAGTTTTGTATTTTAGTTGCTTCTGAATTATCAGGGATCCATGCTTGCTTGCTTGGAGGCAAACAGCATTTCTCTCTGATCTAATTACTTAGAGATCCAACGTGGCCAGGCAAATATGCTGGTAAGATCTAGCTAGTCCCACGATGATTGTGGTAGCATGAGAGAATATTTATACCAGCCAGTACAGAATACATGGTCAGATAAACTGCCACATTTAAACTACCCCCATCTACGAAGTGACCTGCAGGAGGCAATCCAGGGCAGATGCAGAGGCTCTTAGGTGTCTTGCAACAAACAGTGCCAGATTCTTCTTCAACTGGATTTTGTTTTCTCAGTTCTCACAGTAATTATTTTTCATAGCTATACTTTTATCCAATATATATTGTAATCGCTTGTATCACTTATCTTCCCATTAATAGATTTGCTTGATTGGGTGCCAGTGATGTCTTCGTTCATTGGGAATGAGGTCCATTATTGTTACTGTTTTTGGCACATCAAAT
The DNA here is from genome assembly GCA_021461705.1 of Cryptotis parvus. Lineage (NCBI taxonomy): Eukaryota > Metazoa > Chordata > Mammalia > Eulipotyphla > Soricidae > Cryptotis > Cryptotis parvus. The sequence goes on from JAJIBD010022193.1 coordinate 5,812, forward strand.
ACACCAAGGATAGCTTACTAGGCTTTGCCATGGCTCTGGGTTCATCCCAGGGGGCCCAGTCTTTTCTGTGTCAAACCATCAACCATCCAGGGCCCACTAAATTATTAATTAGCAATCTCAGGGGAAACTGTTAATGAGAATCGCAGTCACCTCATTTAACAGGTCTTCAGATATTGAGAGGACAGATAAGAAAGGAGGAAAACACCGTATCTCTAGAGACAGAAAACTACCAGACAAGCTAGAGGCATTGGCTTCTAGTTTTGACTAATTCTTCCACCTCACATTTCTCTGAAAATCTATCACTTGGGAAATTTAGTGCTAATGGCATTAATTGTAAGCAGTATGCTGTGTTAGCTCTATTTTAACATTATGAAGAAATTGACAACTACTCTGCCCTTCCTTTTTCATTCCTCTAGCTTTTAGCAGAGGCAGATACTCTTCAATTCAATCCACAGCTCTTATGGAAATTTATAAAGCAAAATCAAAACAAGCATATCTCAGTCAAACCGGTCCCAAACAAAACTGGACAGCAGGTTTTACGCCATGTGTGGACTGCAAGTGTTTTGTTTTGCTCATCAGCTTTTTGGGTTAGGGACACAACAAAATTGGCTAGAACAAAGAACACTGTAAACAGGATACAGATGGATGCAGACATCTACTGACATGCTCTTTCCAAAGAGTCGGTGAGGATCAAGCAATGATCGAAACAACTGTTTATCTTCCAGTAGAAGATGAATATGAATATCTGATATATAGCCTAGGAGGGGAAATGTCTATTTATAAACTGATTTTGTTCAAAGTTGAAAATGATCATCTTCCTCCAAAATGAAATTGAGCTAGAAATTGAGCTCCCATTTGACCCAGCAATACCACTTCTGGGAATATACACTGGGATGCCAAACACACACCATCTATACTTCTATGTTCATAGCAGCATTATTCACAATAGCCAGAATCTGGAAACAACCAGAGTGCCCAAGAACAAACGACTGGATAAAGAAACTGTGTACATCTACACAATGGAATACTATGCAGCTATTAGAAAAAACCAAGTTATGAAATTTGCCTATAAATGGATGTACATGGAGAGGATTATGCTGAGTGAAATTAGCCAGAGGGAAAGAACAGATATAGAATGACCACATTTATTTGCGGGTTATAAAAAATATAGCATGATAACAATATCCAACACCAGACAAAACATGGATTAGGAGATCTTGTCAATGGGTGGAACCTACTGCAAATGTTTGGGAGTCAGAGGTTAGGTAAGACAGAGAAAGGAACAGTCACTAATAGTTATTGTAATTGTTGTAATTATTGTAACAGTACTAATAATTATTGTAAATGATACCAGCCTAGAACTGACTATTAAAAGTAGGCAAAAGTATATACATGATAACCTCAAAATGTATGTATTGCAAGCCACAGTGTGTGTGTGTGTGTGTGTGTGTGAGAGAGAGAGAGAGAGAGAGAGAGAGAGAGGGGAAATGTGCCTGCCATAGACACAGGTTGGGGGAGGGAGAATCAGGGGACACTGCTGGTGGTGATGCAGGTGAGGCAGAAGCGGCGGCGGCTGGTCTCTGTGTTCGATCACAATTCCCAGGTTCTTCAACATTTTCAAGAATGAAAATATTGAATAATAAAAATGCTCAGACTCAGAATTAGAAAGTAGAAAAGTTTATTGGAAAGTAGAAGAGAAAGGAAAGGTACTCCGCTATGGGGAGGAACTTAGTATAGGACTAAGTCAAAGTAAGGGATTTTTTTTTATACCACCGTGAGATATACAATTACAACGTTGTTCACGCTTGGGGGTTTCGGTCACACAGTGTTCCAGCACCCGCCCTCCACCAGTGCCCCTCAACCACCACCCATGTCCCCAATTCCCTCCCCCTCCCACGTCCTGCCTAAATGGCAGGTTCTTTATCTCCTCTCTCTCCCTCTCTCACTCCTCCTTCTCCCACACATGGTGGGTTACACTACATACACTTAGAAGCTCTTTTAAAGGCTCTCTGTAGAGTTATCAACTACCAAATGGTATAGAGGATGCAAAGAAGTTACAGGTAAAGGCTCTTCCCGTAGCACTTTTAAATGGAAATTGGGATCTTTACATTTCTAAGATATGCATGCCACAGAAGGATTACCAGTGTGCCTTCCTCTCCATTTGCCAAGGCTTTGTGGACTTCCTGTGAGCCTAAGATCCAAGGGAGAATTTGATGGGCCTGCAAAAATCTTGGAATATTAAGAAAGGACCTTGGGGATGAAGTATGTTAGGGAGATGGGGGAGGGGAGGTGAAGCATCTGGCAAGAAGAAACTGGCTTCTTCTTCCATGGGCAAGGGGAAACTGAGGCTTCCTCCTTCAGTGGGAAACGGGCACTGGTTAGGGATGGGTGCTGGAACACTGTGTGGCAGAATCCCAAACATGAACCTCTTTGTAATTGTATAGCTCACGGTGGTATAATAAAAAATTTTTTAAAAGAAAATGATCAATTTCAAGTAAAAGATTGAAAAAGTCAGTACAGATTCTATAGTTGGTAGAATGCTTGCCTTACACACAAATTACTTTGGTTCAATTCCTGGCACTACATATGTAGTTTAAATATATATATATATATATATATATATATATATATATATATATATATATCAAACCGTTCAAACCATTCAAACCGTTCGTTCAACCCTGAATGAAGGGTTGAGGCTCTTCGTATTCCTGAAACAACCAAATGCCATTGGGCTACACTGGCATGTGATAGGGTCAAATAGAAAATGTTACTGGTGCCCACTCGAGCAAATGGATGAATAACGGGATGTCAAGTGATCAAGTGATATATATATAGTATATATATGTATATATATGTATATATTGTGGTATAACGAGACCAAACTACCAATTATATACTATATATACTATATATGTATGTATATATATATAGTATATGTACATATAGTATATGTAGTATATATTATACTATAGAGTATATATAGTATAGTGTATATATAGTATATATAGTATACATTATACCTAAATAGTATATACTGTACATGTAGTATATAATGTACTCTATATATAGTATATATAGTATATACTATATATATATAACACTACATACTTAACATTATATTTAAATATAAATATATATTTACATACAAGAATTGAAGTGGCTTAACAATACATCAGGAAATGCAAATCTTGAAATTACTCAAAAAGTTAAATTATATTATTTTGGCTGATACATCATCTAAAAAAATTCCAGGCAGATGATTATATTTGCAGTTGTCATAAAAGGTTCTATGTAAGATCTGTGTCTTCCATCCAGCACCATACCCCAGAGAAGTGTCTATATTCTTCATTTAGATGAATTTCCTCTTCAAAAGTGATTTCCAAGTTAGACTTGGAGAAATGTCTAACCTGTATTTCTCTAATGAATTCTGGCAATCTCTTAATTCAAGAACTCTACCTGTGGGCTTAGCAGAAACTAATGAGGGAAGGGAGAGACCTGAATCTAATTATACACAAAATAAGACATGGGTGTTTGTTTTGTTTTGTTTTGTTTTGCTTTTTTGGGGTCACACCAGGCTATGCTCAGGGTTACCTCTGCCTCTGCACTCAGGAATTATTCTTGGCAGTGCTTGGGAGGCCATATAGAATGCAGGGGATTGAACCCGAGTTGCCCACGTGGAAGGCAAATGCCCTACCATCTGTGCTACCACTCCAGCCCCAGAGAAAGGAATGTTTAAGGAGTAAAGACCATCCTCCATCACACGAGTCTCATACTGAATATGTCAATTCAGTCCACCAGTAAAATCATTCACCCATGTGTTCACTCAACGAATATTTCCTGAGGGCCTATTATAAGCTAAGCCACTGTTCTGTATGTTTCAGGGCCTGGGGTTTAAATATATAACAATATAAAGATGGTCAGACTTCCTTGTTAAGACCCTGAAGGAGCGGTTTGAGGCTCTTCATATTCCTGAATCAACCAGATGCCATTGGGCCTTGGCCGTAGGCCAATGGAAATGTTACTGGCGCCGCCGGCAAATCGATGAGCAGGATTCAGTGATACATATATATATACATATATTACACATAATATACATATATATATATATATATACATATAAACAAGTTGTTGTCTTAGTGGCATTTCATTCTTGTAGAGAAAGTTGGCAAGAACATATCTTAGCCAGACGTAAAGGATTAAATAAGATAAGAGTTGGGGCCGGAGCGATAGCCCAGTGGGTAGGGCATTTGCCTTGCACGCAGCCTGCCTGTGCCTGCCCGGGTTCGATTCCCGGCATCCCATATGGTCCCGAGCACTGCCAGGGAGTAATTCCTGAGTGAAGAGCCAGGAGTAACCCCTGAGCATTGCTGGGTGTGACCCCCAAAAAGCAAAAAAAAAAAAAAAAAAAGACAGGAGTAAGTGGGGAGGGGTTACTACACTGAGATGATACCTCTTCCAAAGCATAAATGACTAGAATGATTTGGGAAGAAAGAGTAATACAAGAAAACTCAGCAGAAAGTGTAAACACAAAATCCTTGAGAAGAAATGTGCTTCCCAGCGTTTAGGGACAACAGGAAGCAGTGTGACCGGAAGTTATGTGTTAGGTCAGAGAGCAGGAGACTGATGACAGACCAGGGAAAAGTTCTGGATTCAATATTCCTGCACTGGGAATGGTGGTGAGCAGCAAGACGTGATGAACAGTTCAAATGAGTAAGTACAAGAGCAGAGGGGGTGTGGGAGAGTGCATGAGAGCAAGGTCCTTTGCAGGGCGCCAAGGTAACCCGAACATCTTCACTCCGTCCTTATACAAAAATTAATGAGGTTGAGCATAAGACTGTTGTGGACAACAACAATCATAATGTGACAATGTTGGTTTTAACTGGCATGTGAGGACACGTTATATTATTCTCTGCAATGAATGCGTTTGTGTAGGGGCAGAGTCACAGAGAATAAAATCCATTCCACTGTGAAGTTCTTGAGTCCGCCTTGTGGCCTCTGTATACTAAACACCCTTGGTCTGCCTAGTCTTTCTTCTCTCCTTGGATACAGAAGGCAAAACACACACACACACACACACACACACACACACACACACACACAATAGCTATACTTGGGGCCAGAGCTATAGCACAGCGGGGAGGGCATTTGCCTTGAATGCAGCCAACCCAGGTTCGATTCCTCGGCATCCCATATTATCCCCCAGCACCGCCAGGAGAAATTTCTGAGTGCAGAGCCAGGAGTAACCCACTGTGGTTGGTGGCATATGAGATATATAGGGAGGAGTAACCCTGGAGCATTGCCAGGTGTGGCCCAAGAAAAGCAAACAAACAAACAAAAAAAAGGCTTTTAGAGTCTTTCTCTCAAGAAACCCATGCTAGGGAGTTGAGATTAGTTGATGTTCTCTTTTTTCATTCTTGCTGGAATTTCTCTGGGGTAGAGGTCCAGCCTTCTCTGACTCTGCTGGTTCCAGGTAAAAGTCTTATCAGTCTTTAGTTCACCTGTACACAAGTTGTTTTTTAACAACCAGGAGCATTGCTAGTGTGCCTCAAATGTGCCTCTTGAGATGTTGAGGTGTGGCTGCGGTGCCCAGCTGCATCAGCAGGTGGCAGACAGGAGACAGGCTTGTCTACACCCCAGGGTTCTGCCCCGTAGGCCCTGGATGATTGATGGTCTGATATAGTGTTGCAGGACTCCTAAGGGCCGCTGCATCTGCTCTGGATTGCCTCCGAAAATCACTCCATAGATAAGGGGTAGTCTAAATGTGGCAGTTTATCTGACCATGTATGCTGTACTAGCTGGTATAAATATTCTCCCATGCTATCACAATCATCGTGGGACTAGCTAGATCTTACCAGCATATTAGCCTGGCCACGTAAGGACACCTAAGTAATTAGACCAGAGAGAAATGCTGTTTGCTTCCAAACAAACAAGCATGGCTCCCTGATAAAATATAAAACTACAATGAAGTAGAGGAGACTTGTGAAGGCTTGGAGAAATATTTAACTGGCATTGGTGTTGGTCCTTGGTACAGTGACATGCCATCTCAGAAACCCCCTTCTCTACATTTCAAAGGCCTTCCGGCTCAAAACATTAGCACAGTAAAGGCCCTAGGTGAGATGCAGGGAGGGGGTTACCTGAGGGCATTGGACCCTCCCTGCTTTCCATAACAATGGGAGGAAGGTCTGAGTTGAGGGGGTATAAACTTGCCGGTTCCGCTCTCCCGGGCTTCTTCTTCCCGGTGGGATCTCGCCTTGTGGCGTTTATTCCCCTTGGAAGTTTCACACGTGGTGGTACGCCATCTTGGCCTACACGTGGCTGGGGTTCTAGCCTGGAATCCTAAGCATCGGGTTTTTCCTTTTTGCTGATTTGTGTGCCTGAACCTGTGATAAGTAAAGTCTTTTAAAACCGCATCGGACTCCTGAGTGTTCATCCATTCCTCGCCTGCTCCGGAGGTAGAAGGGAACTTCGCTTCCCGGCACTGTCGGGGACCCCCGGGGCGCGCCCGACATTTGGCGTCCCTGGGTGGCCCGAACCACCAACCCTCTTGGCGGCCCGTTTTCCAGAATGGAATTCTCCTGTTTTTTGTAATACAGAAAAAATCAGGCAAATGGCGTTTGCTGATTGACTTAAGGAATGTAAATTCTACTATGGTCCCCCATGGGAGCCCTACAACCTGGGCTCCCCTCTCCAGCAGCTATTCCTAAGGATTGGCCGCTAATTATCATAGATTTAAAAGACTGCTTTTACAGCATACCTATCCACCCAGATGATCGGAAAAGGTTTGCATTTTCAGTCCCTTCCATTAATCATAAAGGTCCTTTACGTAGGTTTCAGTGGACAGTATTGCCCCAAGGAATGACTAATTCACCTACGATGTGTCAACACTTTGTTGATGAGGTTTTGCGACCCATTCGTGCTAAATTTCCTGGTGCATACATCATCCACTACATGGATGATATCCTGCTAGCTTGTGATAATTCCAGAGATCTCCAGAATTTATATAATGATGTAATGACAGTTTTACCAGAGGCTGGCTTACAAGTTCTGGTTCTTGGTCTTCAACACTCCCGAGTCTCCAACTGCTGCTATAGCCCAATTATCTGGACCGTTAGAATGGGTTTACTTACATAACAAAGCAGAATCGTACTGCTACACCTTACCTTGAGATGATAGCTAACCTTATAATTAAGGGAAGATCAAGAACCCAAGTATTACTTGGACATGATCCCCATGTAATTGTACTACCTGACCCTAAAAAAGAAATTGAAGCTGTTTTACCACTCAGTGAAATCCTTCAGAGAGCTTTAGCAGATTTTTCAGGAGAAATATCTTATCATTACCCAGCTGGAAAAACCTGGGAATTTCTGAAAAGGACACCTTTTATAATTTCCACCATTGTCCGCTCCTCTCCCATTCCTGATGCTCCAGTGTATTATATTGATGGCTCCTCATCAGGAAGGGGTGGAATTACAGGTCCTTCGTTGACCACTACTGTGCATACAAATTATAAATCTGCCCAACAAGTGGAACTCGTCACCCTGATACATTTACTATCCCATGTATCTGGCCCATGTAATGTAGTGAGTGATTCTGCATATGTAGTTGGTTTATTTCCTGGAATTGTCACTGCTTCTTTAAATGCCCATAATCCTATAATTCAGGAGCTACTCCATAAACTACAAGATCTCCTCCGAAATAGAACATTCCCTATATACATCTCCCACATCCGTTCTCACAGCCGACTCCCGGGCCAATGGTTCGAGGAAGCGAAGCAGCAGATCTCTTGGCAGCACCAGTATTTAAATCAGCTGAGGAAGAGCACCAGACTCTACATACAAATGCCCGCCGCCTTCATGTACACCATGGCATCCCATGGAGACAAGCTAGACAAATTGTCCGCAACTGTCCTGTCTGTGCTCCTTTACATTGTACATCTCATGTAGCAGGAGCAAATCCTCGAGGTTTACAGACAAACCAATTGTGGCAGATGGATATAACTCATACTAACTTATTTCCCAACAAACCTTTCCTTCATGTGGTCATCGATACATATTCCCGGTTCATATGGGCTGTTCCTATGACGTCTGAAAGAGCTAAATCTGTTTGTTCATTTTTACTCCAGTGCTTCTCCATCATGGGTATTCCCCATACCATAAAAACAGATAATGGTCCTGCTTACACCAGCAAAACCTTCAAATCCTTTTTGCGAGGAATGGCAGATCAAACATATTACAGGAATTCCATATAATCCCACAAGGACAAGGAATAGTTGAACGTGCCCACAGAACGCTTAAAACTCAGCTATTAAAGCAACGAAAAACAAGCATGCCTCCAATGGATTCTTTATCTTTAACATTATTCACCTTAAAATTCTTAAATATACCTCAAGGAGATCCCTATACTGCGGCTGAACGTCACTTTCAAGAAGATATGCAAACTCAAAAAACAGTCAATTCACCTATCTGGGTGAAAATTGATGATAAATGGATTGCAGGTCACCTCCTCATTCGGGAAGAGGCTATGCTTTCATTTCTATAGACGATAACCCTGCCAAGAAACTCTGGGTCCCTCTGCGACTTGTTAAGACTAGAATTCTCCAAGAATCAGAAAACAACTAATTCTTTCAATATAAAGTCTTAAATTTTAAATTGCAAGTTGCTGTTTAAACTTCCTGGATTGGTTCCTTTTAATAATGATCTTGTTTTGCAGTCTGTGATCATGGTTCATGTCTAATATCTTGCCTTACAGCCTAAATATTTTCTTTCTTACAAAAAAAAGGGTGGAAAAATGGGTGGACTCTGATCACAGTGCTCATTACAAAATGTTTGCCAAATCAATGAAAAATTGTTTTTCTAATGATTCTGTTCACAGGATGAGATATTCGAATCCAGTAAACCCTGCGCTACAGTGCTCAATACTCCGAGACTCCTAAAACAGTGCTCGCTAAAAATTTAATAATTTGCAAAACTAATTTTTCCCAATGCTCTATTCACAGGAAAAGACACTTTCTCACCATCATTTGCCGGCTTTATATTTATGAAGCGCTTGACTCGTTACCATTTATCACCCTAAATGGGTCACATATACAGCTGTAAGATATTGATCGATCAAATGTATGTGTGCTGTGTGTGCATGTGGTGGCCACCATTATGTTTGTGATTAATGTTGTGTCTATGTTATGTCTCAACTACTACCTTCTCAATTTCTGACCACTACAAACCTCTATTACATTCATCAACTCCACTGCTGATCTACTAGATTTATCAATTTTAAAATCATCAATTCTCATACCTATTTCCCTGCTCCACCCATGTTGGAGCTTCTTTATATTCTTCTCTCCATCCCAAACTTGGATCCCTACAAAGCCTTAAAATCTCTACTTGTGATTAACCTCGAAAAGTGTTTTTGTCTCGCCTAAGCTACAGGTACAGTTACGGTGCCAATGTTCCCTTGCTGAAGAAGCCCTGCAAGACGCCCACACCGATGTTCCAGACACCTGCTCCAGCGCTCAAGACTCCTGTTCCAGAGTTCAAGATATCACACCGATGTTCCGGACACCTGTTCCAGCACTCAAGACTCCTGTTCCAGAATTCGAGATACTTGTTCCAGTGTTCCTGAGACCCAATCCAGTGTTCCTGACAATTCAACGAGTTCCTGATCGCTGCTCTCCAAAGACTCGTACTCATATAATCACCGCTATTGCTGTTCCAGAAGTAGCCCCACAGACTTTGTTCCAGACACCCGACTTTACATAAAATATAGCAAATTGACTCTCACAAATTATGAACAGTGCAAACTATAGTCCGTTATAATCAGACAGCTAAAAACACTTTGTCTTGAACTTTGCTTTGGGTCCAAAAACAAGTTAGGATCCTAAAGTAACATGTATTATCATTTTGCAATTGGAATTGTTTTTTCCTATCTTAATTTTCTGTACATTACTAAATATTTCTTACCTTTTCAATTTTATTAGTAAACTAATCAGGGGAGTTGTTGCAGGACTCCTAAGGGCCGCTGCATCTGCTCTGGATTGCTTCCCGAAAATCACTCCATAGATAAGGGGGTAGTCTAAATGTGGCAGTTTATCTGACCATGTATGCTGTACTAGCTGGTATAAATATTCTCCCATGCTATCACAATCATCGTGAGACTAGCTAGATCTTACCAGCATATTAGCCTGGCCACGTAAGGACACCTAAGTAATTAGACCAGAGAGAAATGCTGTTTGCTTCCAAACAAACAAGCATGGCTCCCCTGATAAAAATATAAAACTACAATGAAGTAGAGGAGACTTGTAGTGAGGAATATTTAACTGGCATTGGTGTTGGTCCTTGGTACAGTGACATGCCATCTCAGAAACCCCCCCTTCTCTACATTTCAAAAGGCCTTCCGGCTCAAAACATTAGCACAGTAAAGGCCCTAGGTGAGATGCAGGGAGGGGTTACCTGAGGCATTGGACCCTCCCTGCTTTCCATAACAATGGGAGGAAGGTCTGAGTTGAGGGTATAAACTTGCCGGTTCCGCTCTCCGGGCTTCTT
>JAJIBD010022194.1:0-27497 GCA_021461705.1 Cryptotis parvus
CCACCCTCCACCAGTGCCCATTTTCGACCACAAATGTCCCCAATTCCCTCCCCCTCCCATAGCCTGCCTAAATGGCAGGTTCTTTTATCTCTTTTTCTCTCTCCCTCTCTCTTTTTCCTTCTCTTACACATTGTGGGTTGCACTACATACACAGAGAGTCCACCATGTGCAATTTTGGCCTGTACTTAACGCTCAGTTCTAGGTTGGTCTTAACCCTTTCGACATTTATTCACATCTGTTCCCTTCTCTATCTTACCTAACCTCTGACTCCCACACCTTTGCGGTAATTTCCACTCTTGGTAGACCTCCTGATCCACATTTCTCCTGACACTGGATTTTGGTGTCATATATGTATAATGTATATAGTATATATATATATATATATATATATATATATATATATATATGTCATGCAAATAAATGCAGTCATTCTATATCCTCTCTCTTTCCTTCTGACTAATTTCACTCAACATGATCCTTTCCATGTCCATCCATTTATAGACAAATTTCATAACTTCATTTTTTCCTAACAGCTCCATTTTGTAGATGTACCACTGTTTCTTTATCCTGCCATCAGTTCTCGGGCATACTGGTTGTTTCCAGGTTCTGGCTATTGTGAATAGTGCTGCTATGAAAATAAAAGTGCAGATTGTGTTTCCGTTGTGTGTTTTTGGGTTCCCAAGGTATATTCCCAATTGTGGCATGGCTGGGTCAAAAGGGATCTCAATTTCTAGTCTTTGGAGGAATGTCCATATTGTTTTCCAGAAAGGTTGTACATGTCGACCTTCCCACAAACAAAGCAGTTTTAAGTGATAACAAATATGAACATTTAAGGGTGAACAAGTGCATTGAAGAGACATCTTTTACTTAGATCTAGATCATAAATCCATTAAGGTCTGTATTTTGTTTTAATACTCTTCTTTCTATTCTATGCAACTGTATTTGTTTTAGAACAGAAGAGTGGTAAATATTTTATAATCCATTGCCCTCATTCTTTTTACAACAGAAAGTTTTTTCTTCTCTAGGCTTCTTTCCCAAATGTACCACAAAATAAATATTTATCTAATCTGGTATTCCTGTTATTTTAGCATGATATTTATTTCTGAGGATTTCACTTCCTAATGAGCTGGTGGGTGATTTTTATAAACATCTTGCTACATTGTTACATTTCCAATCACTTGTAAAGAGATTCAGAGCCCTCTTTCTGATGCTGAAATGCATAGAGCCAAAATCAATAACTGGTTTTAACTCTGACACTGATTTTACCCTTATTCTGAGACAGTACAGGTTATATAATCTTTTCAACTTGAATTTCTGTACCTTTCTTATTTTAACTCAAAATTCACATTTCTGAGGTTTACTAATAGAGAAGACAAAGAGTACCTATGGGGCTGTGTGCTGTGTAGCTGTATCTGTTTTTCTTTGGTTGTTATGAGAAAGAACAGAATTTGTCCCACCTAGAGTGACCATGTTCATAGAAGGATTTAACAGAAATTCTTGGATTCAATTTAGAAAATCTCCAGATTCCTAAGTGCTCTAATTGAGGCGCTCTGGAATGATCCAGTCCCGACTCACACACAGTCCCTGGTCACACAGACAGACACCGACAGCTCCTTCTATTTAATATCTTCACTGTGATAAGAAAACATAGTCTTTGTTTTTTCCCGTTCTTCCCAGAGCACTTTTATGGACTGTGCACAGGTTTACACAATGACTCATGACTTCTATAGTCCACTCTGAATTTTCAGTTGGTGTATACGTAATTCTCAAGAAGTCCATTAGGGGAAATGTGTACTTCTGTGGTGGTATTAAGAACTCTTTCAGTGTTGGGAAAATAAACATTTTTATTGTCAAGTGAACAAGTGGTGGCACTGTAGAAAACTGTGAGTTCTAATAAGTATCTCAGACACACAAAGAAGTCAAGGCTTTGAAAACCTCTGCCCTTGCCCTTTCAGAGAATTAATAGCAGCGGATAACAGGAGATATAAATATTTCTGTGTGGCAGTCTGGGATTCAGAGGTCTTTTCGGTGTCTGTTATCCTGCATCTAAATTCGGAAATGACATTGGTCACAGGATTCATGTAGCAAGAATACTGGACCACCCACCTGGATGTTTACTGAGCCCCAAATCTGCCTATATCTCTTTGTTTTCTTCTCTGTGAACAAGGACAGAGTGTGGAGGTTCCAAGGAATAAAGAGGCCACCACATGGACAGAGGCCTTGGCCCAGTCATTACTTGTCAGAGTGCTGATCACACCATGGTGTTGGCCTGACAAAGTAACTGTGAATAGTTTAACATCTCTGTAAAGGAACCAAGAAAGAACTCCAGCCTGCTCATGAAGGAGCCTCGAGTGTGGTGAGGATTGTTCAATTTCCGAGTCTCTGGCCCTCACTCTCTGCCCTCTCAGCACCTTCGGGCAGAAGGAGGAGGAGAGGCCCTGCACACTGAGGTGAGGGACTGCCTTTTCTCTCTGGGTTCTGCCTGGGTACACTCCCTGTCCTGTCCTGACAAGGGGAGATTTTGCATTCACAACACAGTGGTAGAGTACAGGAGGCTCAAGTCCCAGGTTCATGTGGGGCTTGAACCATTCCTGAGAAAGACTGTAGGAAAGAGAACGTGAACTCCGGAACACGACAGAGAGGAAAGTCTGCCCAAATCAGAGACTCCGTCAGGCTGACGACACCAGGACTGTCTGGGTTCTGAGAGGGCAAAACCAGGCGCAGGGCACAGGTTTGGACATTGTAGGGGAGGAAGGGCACAGCAAACTGAAGGACTAGGGAGGGTGCAGAGATCACCTAGGCCTGGGTGTACAGGGCCAATGGGTGCCATGCCATTGGGTCCCCTCCCCGCAGCGTAACCCTTTGTGACTCAGGGTTCCGTGATGTCAGCAGAGTGTATATAAACGGAGCCTGGACACTCTGGGATCATTTGCCACGGGCAAGCATTTAGATTTGGAGATGGATTTTGATATTTGTTGTGTCATTTCCCGAAACCCCCTCTGAGTGGCCAATCCTTAGAGATGTGGACCCTAGCCTCCTTACCTACTCCCTTATATTACTATTTTTTTTTCTTGATTTTACGTTATAGCAGGGATGAGACCAATGATGAATACCAGGTAAGGATGTGGGAGGTCCTGTGGGACCGAGCACAGATGTGAATGCACGAATGAGATGATTCAGAGACACACTAAGGTGGGTGTGTCCGACCACGAGAGAACATCAGTCCTCTCGAAGATGTGAGGGACAGAGCTGTTCAGAGGGCACCAAAGTTACCTCAGGTTCAGTGACTCTTTGATTGTGGGGGCCAGCTGTGAGGGAGAGCCCCACACAGCACTCTGAGAGAACTGGCTGCTTCTGGAGTCCCAGCTGTGTGGGAGGTCACAAGTGTCACCCTTGACCTGCAGTCACTAACCCACCTGGGGGTAAGAGGTCACTCTCATAGGGTCTTCATGCGGGGTCGATCAGGGCATTGGTGAACTAAGAGTCCCAAGCAGAGGGGACGCGGCCCTCTCTGAAGCAGCACATGGGCCTGGGCCTTGTTCCAGACATTCCTTATCACCGCAGCTGCCACTGTGTCACTGGGCCGAGGGTCTGAAAATGGCTTCACATCTCTGAAAATGTATCAAAGAAGAAACCCAGCCTGTGTTCACCGAAGGAGCCCCAAGTCCGGTGAGGCTTCGAGTTTCCCAGTCTCAGGCCCTCACTCTCTCCCTTTCTTCTCAGCAATGGAGAAGGACCAGAGGAAGGAGAGGCCGGGCAGTGCAAAGGACCCAGCTGGCAGGCAGGAGGAGGAGAGGCCGCACACCCGAGGTCGAGGTGAGAGGCTCCCTTTGCTGTCTGGGCTCTCCTGGGGACACTCACTGTCCTGGCCATCAGTTCCAGGTCATGAACAGTGAGGGAGGTCAGTGTCCCTCTGAGGGTCCCAGGGAGACACTTGCAGAGGAGAAGCAGGACCTGAGGGACTTCGGAGAGTCCCACTTGCCCATGTCAGGAAGTAGGCAGGAAGGGGCCTGGGCAGTGGAGCTGTCCTCAGGTGGCCGAGGGGCACAGGGCAGCCCACCAGCATGTCTGAGTTGTCACAGTTCCCTGAGGAGTGGATGACAGGTCCCCTCTGAGGAACTGTTGCTCTGAGCCCCCTGAAACGTTCTGGTGTCCCTGGAGCTTATGTTTCCTGCCTTTATCCAGAAGCAGGGACCTCTGAGGCTTGGGCCATTGTATTGGGTGGGCCTAAGGGACACATTTAAACAGAGCTGACCCAGGCTCTCCTGGTGAACCCCTGCGGAGAAGCTGTGCACTCACCCCTGACTGGAACCCCTTTCATGCCCCATAGGAGCCATGAGACATCCCCATGGGGGACAGGGAGGTGGTGCTGCATACCTGTGTTCTCTTAAGGTGACTATAATTCAGGGCCTGGTGATGTCCGCATGGACAGGACGGGGGAGCCCTGGGCCAAGGGGTGTGAGGGGAGGCCCTGGGGGGAAGGGCTGAGGGCTACTGTGATGTCATGGACCTGAGGTCTGGGGGAGGGGACACAGACTGTGGTGAGGGGAGGGCAGACAGCTACTGTGATGCCATCTGCCCTAAGAGCCGGGGAGGGGCCACAGGCGTGAGGGGATCCCGGGGTCCCACTCCCCCATGTGCCTTCAGGGCTCCTTTTATCTCTCCACCTGGCTCCACCCCAGTGCTCTGTGTCCTCTGCAGAAACCTGCACCAGCCACAGGACACCCGTGGCCATCGCTGTCCCTCTGCTTCCAGACCTGCTCTCTGGGTACTGGGGACAAGCTGCCGATGGTCACCTGCGGCGCCCCCACAGCCCCGAATAACGCTGTCCCTCACTCTGGCCTGGTGGGCGCCCTCCACCTGCTGGGCAATGCTAACCTGCCCCTGGAGAGCCATGAGACATCCCCATGGGGGACAGGAGGTGGTGCTGCATACGTGTGTTCTCTTAAGGTGACTATAATTCAGGGCCTGGTGATGTCCGCATGGACAGGGCAGGGGAGCCCTGGGCCAAGGGGGTGTGAGGGAGGCCCTGGGGGGAAGGGCTGAGGGCTACTGTGATGTCATGGACCTGAGGTCTGGGGGAGGGGACACAGACTGTGGTGAGGGGGGAGGGCAGACAGCTACTGTGATGCCATCTGCCCTAAGAGCCGGGGAGGGGCCACAGGCGTGAGGGGATCCCGGGGGTCCCACTCCTCCATGTGCCTTCAGGGCTCCTTTTATCTCTCCACCTGGCTCCACCCCTGTGCTCTGTGTCCTCTGCAGAAACCTGCACCAGCCACAGGACACCCGTGGCCATCGCTGTCCTCTGCTTCCAGACCTGCTCACTGGGTACTGGGGACAAGCTGCCGATGGTCACCTGCGGCCCCCACAGCCCTGGAACAACGCTGTCCTCACTCTGGCCTGGTGGACGCACAAGCCCCCTGTCCCAGCCCCATAATTTACCCATATTCTTTAAATCCCTCCCTCTCCCTTCCCCCAGTCTCCTGCAGCCCTGAGACCATCTGGGGCCCAATATTTCCCCTCCTTCCTCTTGGACCCATCCCAGCCATCTTCCCGAGTTTCTCTTCCGGGCAGCAGCCGCGTGCTCTTCAGTGAGCCAGGCCCTCCCCATGGAGCAGGCCCCCAGCGTGGTGGCAGAGCCGCCAGTATGTGCCACACCTGTGCACAGTGCCCGAGATGTGCCTTCTTCCCGGAGGCGGACATGGCGATGCAGATTCCGTCGGGGGAGAAATGCCTTGAGACGTTTCCTAGGTTTTTTTTGTTGTATTAGGTCGATGGAGGAAGAGTGAGAAATAAATAATGACCTGTTGACTGTGCTGGCTTTGTGGGGAGAGATGATGTAGAGTTCCCTTCTGTGCCCTGGAGCCCTGGGATACCAGAGATCTGGTGCCACCCTTGTCCCTAAGAATGTTTGCTTGACCTCAGCCCTCAGGACAATGTAGAGTGGCCCCTCGCAGCCCACCCTGGTATTCTAGAGCCTTTGCAGGAAGAGAATCAAGTGCATAAATGCTCCTCGGAAGCAACAAGTGTGACCCATCTACATGGAGGTGGAAGCCGTGGTGTACATGGGGGGTGCGTGTCAATGTCTGGGTGGAGGGGAATACTGAGGTGCATCACTGTTGTACTCTAGGCCCCCAGAAAGGCACCTGAGATGTGACCCCTTTTCCTGGGACTGTCTTTAGCTTTATCGAGGAGAACCTGAACAGCAGTGTTGTGAACTCATGGTGAGCCAGAGGTCACTGTACCCCCAGGGATTTCCAAAGAAAGTTATCAGTTCTGTGTAAAGGGACATGTGCTCTGTCCCGATGGGGTGGGAGTAAGTGATGAGTTCTGTCACGTCAGGGCAGAAGTTCAGTCCTGTGATCTGTGGCAGCTGCTCAGTCCTGTGTGGTTGGGATAGATGCCCAGTCCTTTGGATACTGGGTGCTCCCTTACTTGTGCTCAGTGAGTTGAGTGGGGACAAAAACTCAGGCCAGGGATTTGGGGACAGATTCCTAACCCTGTAAAGTACGGAAGATGCTTTTTGTGAACATGTGAAGCTGATTCCTTGTGTCCTGCTGAAGGAAAAAATCCAAACTCTGTGGACAAAATCTCTGTGCACAAATTCACTTGGGAACAAATAAATAGATATTTTACTCTAAGGTTTGGTATCCTGCCCCTCAAGGTGTTGCATGTGTGGCTGCATTAGATGAGAGGTGACTACAAGAGTATCCCACCGCATGGCAGAGCCTGGCAAGCTACCCATGTCATATTTGATCTGCCAAATACCAGTAACAATTATAGACCTCATTTCCATGAAGTGAAGGAGTGTTTTGAGGCTCTTTATGTTCCTGAAGCAAGCAGAGGCCATTGGGCTACACTAGCATGTGGCAGGACATATGGAAATGTTACTGGTGCCTGCTTGAACAAATCAATGAACAATGGGAACACAAGTAATGTTTTTGTTCACTGGGTTCTTTTAATGCTCATTCTTGGTCAAGGTCAAAACTAAACTGACTTTGTTGATATGAGCTTTGAAAAGACAAACTTTATCTGCCTTACATTCAGATTTACAACTTAGAACATGCTTTTGTTCTCAAATGCTTTAAGAAAACATATTGGTTGAAGATTGGTTTACACTTACAAGAATAAAAAAACATATTGGTTGAAGATTGGTTTACACTTACAACAATAAACTTTGTTTTCTGTGACTGAGTCAGCGGTTTGTTTTAAAAAAAAATTCTTCCTTATAAAATAAGGCAAAAGAGGAAACAAAAACACAGACACCATCTTTCCATAGTCTATACCTTCTTACCCGTAAAAGACGATTTCGAAGCATGTCATAAAATAAGACTGAAGCTGGAAAGAGTTTGGCACAAGGGGACAAAGCTTTCAAACCGTGGAGTCCAGCGTTCGCTTTGATTCATGTTGAAGAGAGGGCTAAAGAGTTGGGGGGAAAGGAAGGGGAAATTTTGCTAGATGAAACACAAATCTCAGCAGATACGGAGCGAGCGAAGCTTCGGGCAGTTCTATTCCTGGAACAGGTCCGAACAAAGGACAGTCCAGAAAGCCTTGAGTCCAAATTTTTTGCCTACTAGCCACAACAATAACCGGAAAATCAAATGCCCTGCCACACAGGCTCCGAGTCCATTTCTGCAGCACCCCAGGCCGCACACCAGCTTCCCTCCTCGGCGAGTCGCCTGCCCCCTAGTGGAAAAATCAAAATGCTTCGGAATTGAGGGATGGTGGCTCTCCCTCTCCTCCAGCGCTCTCCGGAGGAACTTAGAGGACAGAAAAGTTCAGCTTTGATCCAAGGAGCATGCTTCTCTCTTTTGAACTCTTCGCTTGCACCCTGTTGCACGTGCTGTCCAGAACCACCACCAGGATCCTTCCTCCTAGTCGGCAGCAAGAGCACTGGCCAGACTGCAGAGAAGGGGCTGTGGGGGGTGCGCGGGGGTGCAGGACCGCTGCCCGCGGCCGCCCCCAGAGGAGGTGATGTCAGCGCGTCTGCTGCGACCGGCCGCGGGGGTGGGGCGGTCTGGGGCTGTCCCCGCCGCTTGCAGTTGCCAAGGCAGCGCCCCGAGCCCACGTCAGGAGGGTCCCGGGATAAATAGGGTCCCGGCATGCCCCTGGCTGGCTGACCTCGAGCTGCGACTGGCGCTGCGCCCCGGAGGCTGAACGCGGTTGGAGGGTTCGTTCCGCGAGTCCGAAGGCGGGGACCCGCCGGCCGCCGCCGCGGACCCCCATCCTACTTGGCGGGGAGCAGGCCTCTGGCTGAGAGCGCGTCCGGGCCCCCCGAGGACTCCCCGCCGCGGGAGAGGACAGCGGTACCTAGGCCCTGGCAGGCAGCGCGAACGCGCTCCAGGACCCCGCCATGCTCGTGCCGGTGCTGGCGGCGCTGTGCGCGCGGCTGCGCCTGGCGCTGGGGGTGCGCGGGGCTCCGTGCGAGGCCGTGCGCATCCCCAGGTGCAGTCAGATGCCCTGGAACATCACGCGGATGCCCAACCACCTGCACCACAGCACGCAGGAGAACGCCGTGCTGGCCATCGAGCAGTACGAGGAGCTGGTGGACGCGAACTCCAGCGCCGTGCTGCGCTTCTTCCTCTGCGCATGTACGCGCCCATCTGTACCCTGGAGTTCCTGCACGACCCCATCAAGCCGTGCAAGTCGGTGTGCCAGCGCGCCCGCGACGACTGCGAGCCGCTCATGAAGGTCTCCAACCACAGCTGGCCTGAGAGCCTGGCCTGCTACGACCTGCCAGTCTATGACCGCGGCGTGTGCATCTCACAGGAGGCCATCATCATGGAGCTCCCTGAGGGTGAGGCTGGAGGAGGCACTGGGGGGGTGGGGGTGGGGCCAGGAGGCTCCCTAGAGGTTCGCATGGTTCCCATGGGCCACATTTCATGAAGCCTGACTGGCTGCGCGCTGGCTTCTGGCCTGCTGCCTGAGGCTGCTGGAATGGGGACAGGGTGGGAGGACTGGATTTGGGCCAAGTCTGGTTTCTCTGCAGAAATTTTAGTATCCAAGGAAGGATGTAAAAAGCGGCGGGGTTGGGGCGGGGGAGATTGACTTTCAACAGGAACTTTGGAGGACCTTTGTCTTTTACAGGAGTAGAGGGATGGGAGCCTGGGAAACAGGGGGAAGGCACTTGCTTTGCAAGCAACTGGCCTTCGGGTCGATTCCCAGCACCACTAGGGTCTCCCAGACCTCCCTGGAGTTATCCTTGAGCACACAGCGAGGAGTGGGCCATGAGCATAGATGAATGTGCCTCTCCTGCTACCTCCCTATCCAACCCCTCCTCCCCGCCCTCCAGTTCCCAGGATAAAGGGAAAATGGAAGCAGCAGCAGCAAGCAGGTATATATACTTAGGACGCCCAGTCTGTGGAGCCAGCACTGAGCACTGGCCATGCCTCAATACTAAAACTGCTCCAGCCTAGGTTCTTTCTTCAGCATGAGATCTCGGAAGCTCTTGCTGTGAAGGCAGGAGCCATCCTTCTCCAGCCTGACTGCTCATCCTGCAAATCTGTTTTCTGTTTATGTTTACTGCTTTTCCAGAAAGCAGCGCAGGCTGCAATGCGATGAAATACAAAATCCTGTATTCTTTTCATTTTTCAACGTTTTTGCACTTTAAATTTTATTATTATTGTTGTTGTTATAACTACTACCACTACTACTACTACTACTACTACTACTACTACTACTACTACTACTACTACTGCTACTACATTGTTGGGCACACCTGGCGGTGCTCAGGGCTTATTCCTGGCTCTGCATTCTGGGGTCACTCCTGGCAGGTTCAGGGAACTCTATAGGGTGCTAGGGATCAACCCCAGCTTGGCAGCCTGGAAGGCTTGTGCCTTACCCTCTTGCTCTGCTGTCTCTGGGCTGTTTCTGCGGTTTTAAAGAGCATGACTTCTGTGTGATTTCTGAATTCCACCTTTAGTCCAAACCCCAAAACACCAGGAGTAGAAGTAAATCAAAATCAAACTCACCTCTGCTTCAGTTTAAGAAAGAAATAAAATATGATCTTTTGAAGCACATGATGTTACAAGGCCATGCTCTTTTGCCATTGGAAGTTGTGGACTTTTTTCTGCCATGTGAGGTGGGATTTGGAAGGGCTGTATCATAATTGCTTTGATTAGTGTAAAATATCCACTTCCATCAAAAATCAGCATTTTAGATAGACTCAGGAAGGGATAATGGAATTTTTGCAGGTTGTATGTGTTTCAGCCTATCAGAATGAATGCTTTTTCTTTTTTAACTTTTTATTTTAAACTTCTTATTTAGTTAGAGATCATAATTTGCAAAGTTATGGATAGCTGGATTCAGGACATACAATATTTCGGCACTAATCCCACAGTCAAAGTCAACTTCCCTCCACCGGTGCTCCCATGTTCCCTCCCGTACTACTCCCACCTGCCACCTTGCAGGCACATTTCAGAGTTCAATGCAATTGTAGTTTAAATCTCATGTTTTCAACGTTGTTGAGTCAGCGTGACCCCACCACTTTCCCACATTGCTGGTATAACCGAGACCCCTGGGCTGTGTTCCCCCCAGCAGTTCCCTTTCTTATCTTCCTTCCCTCCTTGACTGCTTTCTTTCTCTGCCCTTCTCCCTATCCTCTGGGGTCAGTGCTGATCTAGGCATCCCCCTTTACTACAATACATTTTCTCATATTCTCATACAATTATTCTGTATCTGACAGATACATGAGAATATCTTGTGCTTGTTCTTTTGAATCTCCCTTTGTCCACTCAATATGTTATCTTACAGTTCCAACTAGGATGCTAAACTGCCTGATTTTTTGCTCTCCTTGGAGCTGCATAGTGGGATGAACATGTTTGACATCAGCTTTAGAGGCGCACTGCTCATGGTCTCCACGCCTTGTGCCCACTTTACCTGGAGACCCAAAAGTTATCACAGGCATGTCTGAGTGCACTATCGTCTGTGAGACTGTCGGTTATGTCTCTAGAAAGTGCCTTATCCTAGTTGGGTGAACAGACAAGATCACGGCCTTCACCCACACTGTCTTGTGTGTGTTTCAGATGTGAAGTGGATAGACATCACACCAGACATGATGGTACAGGAACGGCCTCTTGACCTTGACTGTAAACGTCTAAGCCCAGGTGAGTTACTTTTCCTCAACACGAACCTCCCCCCCTCCACACACACACACACACACACACACACACACACACACACACACACACACACTGATTCCTGAGCCTTTTGTCAGTATATATTTTAAATCTCTCTTTTGTTTTCTTTTAGATCAGTGCAAGTGCAAAAAAAGTAAAGCCAACTCTAGCAACATATCTGAGCAAAAATTACAGCTATGGTAAGTCATCTGATGAAGTCATTCATTTTAGGACATATTGCAACGGCATCTTTCCTACTCACAAAGTAAGGACAGGGCTTGGTAACATTTCTATGTGATTCTCTGGATTATCTCAAGCAGTGAAACAGTGATAAACCTTTGAGGGTTTTTTAGTTAAATTTAGAAGAGGGCAAATAAATTACTCAGGTGAGATAGAGATTTGGATCAGATGAAAAGTTTGGCACTTGTCTTCAGAGCAGGCAAAGGTCACTCACTATGACTCTTGGTAAGGATATTTTGCTCCTTGTTGGATTGATTGGAGAGAGGCACATAGGCTGGAGATGTGATGCTCACAGATCCATGAATTAAGACCTTCCAACATATCTTTGTATTTACAAAAAGCTACAAATATTTTATTTTTATTATATTTTAATGAAACCACTGTAAGATACATAGTTACAAAGTTGCTCATGACTGGGTTTTAATTATCCAATGTTCTAACACCCTTCATTCACTAGTTCCCAGCGTCAGTGTTCCCAACGTCCCTCCTTCCACCTCCCACCCCCAGTCAGTCTTTACGACAGGCACTTTTCTTGTCTCTGTATCTGTCTCTGTCTTTCTCTTTCTCTCTTTCCTTTCTGGGCATCATAGTTTGCAATACATATACTGAAAGATTGTCATATATGTTCCTTTACCTACTTTCAGCAATCAGTTGCTACAAGTATTTTAAAGGAATTGTGGAACAATGTCAGTTATCAGTCTCTGGGGTCACAAGTTAATTGTTAAAAGTTAATTGTTAATTGTCCAAAGTTAATTGTTAAAGAATTGTTAACACGGGGTAATTAACCTGCCTCAGCATAGTAGGGGTTTCTCTTTGACAGCATGTAAAATGTTGGGCAAAGAATAGGGACTATTCCTGAAGTAGTGATTCCTGAGCAGTGATACGATGCTTTGATGGGTAATTGTCCCATGCAGACTTTAAGACTCACAACTTGAATCAGAAAATACATGATTCTCGATTCACATCAAAGCGGGATATCCAAAAGGGTTTTCTGCCTATAATTTAAAAATAGGGGTTGCACCCTGGAGTTCAGGAGGGCCTGGTGCCATTCCTGCCTACACCAGACCCAGGGGCACGAGCCTGGTGGTTTTCTGTTCATGTGAGCAACGTGCTGCTGACTTGGCCCTTGGTCAGGGACCACCAAGGCTGCACTCAGCCATGCCGGGAGGAGCCAGTGCCAGGCATGTGGTACATAAAGAGACATGAGGGCCAGAACATCGATGCCCATGCTCTGCCATTTGAGCTGTCTCCCTGCCGTTCTATAAAACAGTTATTGATCATGTATGAACCTAATTTCTTGACTGTTTTGAGGGCAAACAGAAGTTTCAAACTCATTGGGAATTTTAGAACTGGAAAGAACCTAGAGATTCTCTATAGCAAACTTATTAATTGGCAATAGGGAGCCGTTACTGGCCCAAAGACTGATCCCAGACGAAGCCGGGATCAGCTTTTTTGAAAATCAAATGTTTTGAAATGTTTAGAAAATAAAGACATTATTGATTTTCTCTCATGCCCGGTAGCATCATTGAGAACATTTTTTAGCATGTTGATAGTGAGTGAGGTCCTGCATTTAGCATGTGATTGTGTGGTCATTTTGCCTGCATTTGGTCAGCTTGGACATGACCATAATTACAGGAATGATTCTTTAAGAGAAGCTCAGCAGTTGGCCGGAATACACTAAACCTATTACTCCCCTAAAGCTTTAGCAACACTTATATCATGTTTCAATTGCAGCCATTCACGCCAAAATAAAAGCCGGGCAGCGGAGTGGCTGTAATGAAGTGACGACAGCGGTGGATGTGAAGGAGATCTTCAAATCCTCATCGCCCATCCCGCGCACGCAAGTCCCCCTCATTACAAACTCTTCCTGCCAGTGTCCTCATATCTTACCTCACCAAGACGTGCTCATCATGTGTTACGAGTTGCGCTCACGGTAGGCATGCAGGAGCAGAAGAAACTGCCCCCCCACGCGTGGAAACACTCGCAGTCATGGTTTTAAAGACCAGCACGAAAGGGTTTTTTTAAAAGGAGTTTGCTAGATTTCTCAGTTTTGCTCAATATATAGCATATATATTAAATATTAAAAATATCTTAAAATCTACAAATGTGAGCATAGAATGGAGGGCTTAGTTTATTTTTGGTTTTGGAATTACCCCTAGCAGTGCTCAGGGCATGCTTTGGCTGTTTATTATGGTATCATCACTCCTGGCAGTACTCAAGGGTCAATATGAGGTGCTAGGAATCAACCAGGTTCCTCCCTGTGTGGGTAAAATGCCTTACCTTGTACTATCTCTCTGGCCTCTTAAATTGAAGCTTACAAAATTAATTTCGGAGAGTTGAGTGATATCTAGTGGATAGGGCATTTACCCGCTATGTCATTGACCCAAGTTCCATCCCCAGCACCATGCTATGGTTCCCTAAACCCCAAGAGTGATCCCTGAGCACTTCCGGATGTAGCCCGAAGACTTAAAAACAAAATCAAAGCTACACAGTGCTTAGGAACTTGCCTTGCACCTGGCTGTTCTGACTCAATACACAGCACTTCATATGTTCTTCCAGCCTGCCAGGAGGGATCCCTGAGCACAGAGCCAGAAATAAGCCCTGAGCACTTCTTTGGGTCCCAAAACTGAAATAACAGAAAAAAAAAGTGTCAAGAACGTGTAGAAAAGTTATGTTGCTTTCTGTAGAAACAATTTCTTGTTCAGTGTAGCAAGCCTGAATTTTTATCCAGTTAAAAACTTTTTTTTCTTTTAATGATATCTTTTATTGTAACCACGGTGGTATAATAAAATACTTAAAAATAAATAAATAAATAAATATTAAGCCCTTAAAAAATAAAATAAATGCGCAGAAAAAAAACTTTCGTTATTAGAATATTTTAGCTGTTAAGAGAAGCTCTTCAATAGCTTATAGGGTTGGTAAAAGGGATTTTAGAGATTACAGTTCCATACTTGTTTACAGCATTTATTTATTAAAGCCTAGTCTATACATATACACTAACATGTATATGCACACACACATATCTCTAGCAGGAGTGTGTTACCCCCATAGCCTCTTTCTTTGGTATCTTTATACATACATTGGTACATTCCTTATAATATAAAGACCAAGGATTGTACAAGCCCCAGGATGGAATCCAAAACTGGTGGCAATTGTGTTCCACAGCAAAACTGTTACTTTTTGTGTGTGTGTGTGTGTGGCACAGCCAGTGATACTCAGGGTTTACCCTGTTCTGCTCAGGGATCACTCCTTGGGGTTCTTGGAACACCACCTGGGATGTCGGGATTGAAACCAGGTTGCCTACATGCAAGACAAGTGGCCCTACCTTGCTGTACCGTTGCTCAATCCTCAGCATTGTTTATTTTTTCTCACAAGGTTATTCCCTGGAGTTTCTGCCATTCATGTTCATCCAGGCCAATGCTATTTCTCAAAAATAGTTTTTGGAACTAAAACCCCAAATGGACATTTTTAATACGACTTCATTTAAATTAAAAATACAGAGTTACAACTTTTAACATCTCAAAGGAAATTATGGGCTTTCTGTCTTCTTCCTGTTGTCCCTATAACCTTTTGTTCTGGAGTTTCCAACTGTTCTGCTAATGTCTCATCTCTTTAAAAAAATTGAATGACTATATGTTAATTGAGTGACTGGTGAGGGGCTGTTTTCTGGTATGGTGATTTTCCTGCTGCAGTTGTAGATTCCCTTCTAGGGTTGCTAGTTATTAAACTCTATTTGAACAGATAAATCAATTACAAATAAATGAAGTGACAGTTTTCATTCACTCATTGCTTTTTTATTTTTATCTTTTTAAATTTTTTTTGTTGAATCACCTTAAAATACAGTTACAGTTCTGTTCATGGTTGAGTTTCAGTCATACAATTTTCCCCATTGCAGTGTCTGCTTGCGATTTACCTCAAAATTCTACCCACCCCTCTGAGAGAGCCCCACAAAGTAATGAGAGTACAGCACCCGCACAGCAGAGCCTGGCAGCTGTCCGATGCGTGCTCGATATGCCAAAACCAGTAAAAAAAAATGGATATTTTCCTGACCCTGAAGGGAGCCCTTAATACGGCAGCAGTAAGAAAGGCGAATAAGCAGTGCCTAATAAAATTTCAAAGCCATCCTAGGCTGACAAAACGAAGAACCACTAAAGGAATCCTGACTTCTGACCTCAGTCACTATTCCAGAATCAGGGATGATGTCTCGATTGCCAAGGCATCGAAAATTAGATGGGCTGGACATGTAATGCGATTTGAAGACAACTGCTGAGCTAGAGCCATTACCGACTGGATCCCACGGATTGTCAAGAGATCACGTGGCCGCCCACCTACAAGATGGTCAGACTTCCTTGTCAAGACCCTGAAGCAACGGTTTGAGGTTCTTCATATTCCTGGATCAACCAGATGGCTTTGGGCTACATTGGCACATGATAGGGTCCAATGGAAATGTTACTGGTGCCGGCTCAAGCAAATCGGTGAATAACAGGATTCAAGGAATCAAGTGACTCCCCTCACCTCACCATTCCCCTTAAAAATGTTGATTTTACGCAAGTTGAATGACTGGGTGGATTCCAAATGATGAGAACTTCTTTATGACAAAACTCGTGGTATCAAAGTCTCCATTTCAGCTCCATCCAGCTCTTAGGAGAACTGTATTTCCTAACTGGCATATATCTTTGTCATCTTCTGTGTCATTTCCTCTATATAACCTTGAGCTGCCATGCTTTGGTTTTCATCATGCTGAAAATCTAAATCCAAGTTCCCCTTTGACTTAACAGTTGTTGTGCTCGTTCCCCTCAAACATGATTCAGGATGAGTGTTCACTCCCTGAAGTCCAACTGAGATAAGCCTTCAGTCTACACAGCTCCATCCTCACAAGGTCACAGCATTGTCCAATCTTTATCCCACAGGAACAAAATGAACCCCTCCTGAGAACTTACGCTGCTGCATTCTACATACCACCCTCAGGACAAATACTAATATGAATTAGTTTAATTTAATATGTCTTTTGGATGATCATTTTTCTGACTACTTCCCTCAAAGTTAAATCTGCTACCTGAAATAAATCCTCTTTCTCTGTCTTCCTACCTTGTGCAGCTATGTGTGTATAGAGGGAAAACTGAGTGAGTCATGCCATCTGCTGGAAAATGCATTGTTAACTTTAAAGAGAGTTTTATCACAATATTTTTGAAATTTTGAGCAATTCTGAAGCTATAGCTGTGTGTGACACAAAACCCAAATGCTAACAGGTATATAAAACAGAATAAAGCCATATTCATTGTGACGGTAGTGATTAGGGTGAAGATATTTACTATGTTTCTTCTTTGCAAAGTGTAAAAAAGTCAATAATTTATTTTCCCTGGATATTAAAAATTGCATTATAAATTTAGAAAATATATTTTTCTTTGTTTTTTGGGTCACACCCGGCAATGCTCAGGGATTACTCCTGGCTCTGCACTCAGGAATTACTACTGGCAGTGCTCAGGGAACCATATGGGATACCAGGGATCGAACCTGGGTCAGCTGCATGCAAGGCAAACGCCCTACCTGCTGGACTATCGCTCAGGCCCTAGAGAAATATTTTTGCATCTTGAGATTTATCCTTACAAGTAGATCACATGTATCTAGATTTTGTGTAATTAAACAATAAAATTAATGTTCATAAGTGTAACTCTCAAACATCATATTGTAATATAAGAATCCAAACAAATATTTTATAATTTGTATCAAGGTACCACGATTCAAAATACCATGTGTCACACTTTCCATGCATACCTCTTTCCAATATTACACCCACAGATAACTTTGATCATTTATTGTTCTCTTACTATGTTTCTTTATATCCCACATATAAGAACTTTTTAAATTTTAATTGTTGTGGTGATGACACCTACCTACATATAGGTGAATAAAGCAAAACTCCTGGAATTCCACAAAAGTATATATCAATGATAAGTTGACTATTTCGTCAAGAAATCTTTCTCTTTTAATAGGTATGATAATATACAATTTGCAATTACTCTTACTAATATGTTTAGTATTAAAAGTGATGAGAGAAGAATTAGTATAGTCTTTGCGGGGTTGGGGGCTGGCCAGCAGGCCCCAACACAAATGAGATAGAACTAGATCTTGCAAGACTTTATCCCTACGGAAATAGAAGAGGGATGGACTTGGGAAAAATTCTGCCTTTTGCTGCTGCAAAGGATGGAAAGAAAGACACCGATGCAGTGGGGAGTTCTGGAGAGCAGTACTCATTTTACTGAACACAGTTTAAGCCTTTTATACAATATTAGGGTGAAGGGGTACAAGCACAAATCACTGAGCATTTGCAAGCTCCAGGGCCATTGCAACAGATTACAATCACAGATTTAGCATTTACAAGGTAACATTTGCAAGGCAACAATCATTGATCTACAAATTCCTGTGATCAGAAGACCAGGCACATCCTGCCTCACCTAAGACATAAATCACTTGCCTACCAGTTTCCAATTGGAAAAGCTCAGATGTCCTTCATGTGGGTGTAAACTCTTGAGCATCTAGAAGCTCCACTGCCCTGAGAACAGGTCCCATCTCTGGGCCCCATCCCCCAGGGCCTTATGGTGGAAAGTGCCATTCCCTAATACTAGCTGCTTAGAGCCCAACAGTCTTCAGGGTAAATATGAATAGAACTATAAGGATATAGAAGTGTATTTAGTCTTAAGGGAATATTGGCTTTATGTTAGAAATATTATATTATAGATATGCTTAAAGCATCTGCATTAATAGTGAAAGACTATAATAAAAATATGTATCTATATAAGCAATTACCTGAATCGAGTGAACAGTAAGTAAAATGAAATATTAATTTATTATTAAAATGTAAAATCTCTTATCAATCTAGGAGTAAAAGACTTTTCTTTATCAAGTGCAGGGTAATCACAACATCATGAGTGAATGTTGTAATTGGTGGAAAAGTTTTGAGAACTTTGTATTTATTTTAAAGAAGTTCCTTTATGTTACTTGCACAACTGATTTCAATACTGGATGCCCTAAGATCTTTCCTGTCCATGAAACTGTGTTTTTTCCTTTAAATCAGAATGATAATCTAGTTGTATACAGTACCCTTGAGAACAATACATTTGAGGCAAATAATATATTGATCAGGAGGCAACACCATCATGACAACTGCAACAGAGTGAGATAACACAGACTCTTCTCCCTAGCAATTCACAAAAAATTCTACTTGTAAGAAATTTTAAAAATGCTCCTTATTGCCCTCCCCTACCCCCAACTCAGTAGTATGGATCAATTTTCCCATTATTTTGCTCGAAAGGCAACCTTTGTTGCTACCCTGCTGCCTTGAAGCCCCACATATCCACATATGAGAGAGATTAATTTGTATTTATCCCTTTCCTTCTAACTGACTTCACTCAGAAGACAATAAAATATCCAGGAATATTACTTTAAGAAAAGACAAAACCATGCTGTTTATTGCTATGTGGATGGAACTGGAGAGTAGCAAGCTTCAATAAATAAAATTATCCTTCAATAAATAAAATTAGATGTTTTGTGAATATTTGCACTTTTCAAAGTTCCTATATTGAGCAGTAACCATTCATAATGCAAACAATTGTACGTACATATGAATATCATATACTTACTCAAATAACATTTCCAGGACATCTTGATAAAAGGGTTTTGATTTTATAGAGTAATAAATATTTTCTGCATACTCTTCAGTCATAATTAGTTCCTTTGTTTTTACTATCTCAAAAGCATTTTCTTTGATAAGATTTCGATCTCCTCTAAGGGAAAGAGATAGTAGAATGATCTTAAAGCTTCCCTCCATTTTTGCTTCACATTCAAATAATTTGAAATAAATAAGGAAAAATAATTCTTGCATAATTATCTGAAAGAATAATTTTACTTATATACTTATTTTCACTTGATCTTATCCAAAAGACCAAGAAGCAATTATATACTTATTTCAAAAATACTGTACTGGAATAACTGTCTTGCATGCAGCTAATCCACATTTGATCACTGACATCCCATATGGTTCCCCACATCACTAGGAGAAATTTCTGAGTGCAGTCAGGAGCATCTCTGGTTATGTCTCCCCTCCCCAAAAAAAAGGTTTTTTTTAAACTAGATGAAGTAAATTAAATTTAAAATACACCAAGTGGGACTCAAATAATTTTTATGTTCAATTACTTTTCTGAAATTTACCTTCCCATAAGCCAACTGAAATATCTAGTAGACTGAAAAAAAAGACAAGACAGAATCTTCTGGGGGCCAGAGAGAGAATGCTGTGGGCAAGCCACAGAGTAGCTTTGGATGGAGTGGACCCTGGTTCAATCCCTTGCATTTGGATGGTCCCTTGAGGCGCACCCTAAGTGATCCCTGAGCACAGAGCCAGGAGTAGCCCATGAGCAACTCCAGGTATGCCCGAAGAAAATAATCTACTAAAGTAGACCTGCTTTCCTTGCCACATTATGTCATAGTTGTATTTTGCTAAGGAACTTCTTGTTAGATATGGTATTGAATAGGAGAGCCCATCTGAGGTCCTCTCTGAATTATCAGGGTCTCTCTGAATTACACCAAACAAACCTTCTCAAAATCTCGTCATTACTCTAAACTTTGAGGGCTTATTCAGCTAAAAGACTAGTAAATCAGTAAGTCAGTAAATCTAGTAAATCAGTCTTCATTCCATATTAGAACGTAGGTTAAAGAAAAGCGCCTGAGTTTTCTTGAGAGGTGGGAACTATGGAAATAAATTCTTTTCCTCCAGAGGTTTTCTGATCAGGGGCCTGAAATGCTTTTTGAGGGACTGAAGAGCAAGTAGAGGGGTTAAGGTGCAAGCCTTGCCAGCAGGGAAGGTTTGGCCCTCAGAAGAAAGTGTCTCTGTACCCAATACTAATTATCCATATGTATTATAGAACTGGAGAGCTCCAGCAACCTGGGGGCCCCTCCAGGGCTCTGGTGTAGCCCTGGAGATCCAGAGCAGGGCGAGATGTGTTTGTGAGTCTCCTGCACACCATCCAGGGGGAACCAGGTGTCCTTCATGCTGCAGGATGCAAGCGGGAATATGGATACTTTGTTCCTTGCATTGAACCAATAACTGACAGGAGGGGCCCCAGGTTGATGGAGTCCTCCAGTTCTAAAATACATGTGGATAATTAGTATTGGGTTTGTGAAATCACAAATTTAAGTATAGTTTTCACTTTTATATGGGAAGCTCAGAGGTGATATTCAAAAAGGTTGATCTATGTACCAAGTGTGGAGAAAATGAGATGTGATCACCACACAGATAAGTTGAGGAAAAAATTATGTAGCTACATTGAGCAAGAGATTAAGAATTTATGTTCAGTGATGACACAGAGAGAGATTGAAAGAGAAAAAGAGAGAGAGAAAGTTAAACTAAATCCAGGTTAAATCTATTGAATATAAGACTGGTCAAGTAGATAGATGAGAGATTTTGAAGAGCTCTATTTTGTGAATAAATGTTGACCTTTCCTTGAGAACAAAAAACTTTTAAAACATAAGCAATACAGAATCTCATCTGCACCCCAGAAAAAGCTATTTCCATTGTGGCATGAAGCATGTGTTAGGACAGAGGAAATCACTTGATCACTTGATCACTTGAATCCCGTTATTCATCGACTTGCTCGAGTGGGCACCAGTAACATTGCCATTGGACCCTATCACGTGCCAATGTAGGCCAATGGCATCTGGTTGATTCAGGAATATGAAGAGTCTCAAACCGTTCCTTCAGGACAGAGGAAATAAAGGAAAGATTATAATCAATTGAAGATTACTCCTGTAATACTTGAGGAGTGGCCAGGAAGCTGTTTCTGAAGCCAATGTCCTAAATAGAAAGGACTGCATAAATAGGAGATGAGTCGCTGCCTTTTGTCTATTACAGAAACTCTACTATTATCAAAAATAATTCTGAAATGAGAATGAATGGAACCATTTTCCAAGCTTCTGGTTTTCCATCTTCAAAACCTTTCATTTGTGCTCAGAACTTTGTGGAAAACTGAACTCATGCAACACAAACCATTATAAAAGACATCATCTGTCTTTTACAGTGGATAGAAAAATACAAAACTTTAAACCAACATAAAAGGCTATAATGGGGCCGGAGCGATAGTCCAGCGGGTAGGGCGTTTGGCTTGCATGTGGCCGGCCCTGTGCCGCAGGGGCTCGATCCCGGCATCCCATATGGTCCCCGAGCACTGCCAGGAGTAATTCCTGAGTGCAGAGCCAGGAGTAACCCCTGAGAATTGCCGGGTGTGACCCAAAAAGCCAAAAAACAAAGGCTATAATGAATCTTTATCAAATTTCCACAGCTAATACAGTATATGAAAATTAAATTATTTAGGGCCAAGAATGTGACTCAGTAATAGAGTTCTTGCCACATTTGTGTGAAGACTTGAGTACAACCCATGAGCACTGCAAATAAGTCAATACATATATTTGGTTGAAGATATTTTAATTCTTCAGTAAAAGAAATAAAACAACAATGACAACAAATAAACTAGAAAATTCAGAAGCTTGAAGAAAATGGACCATCACCAGTATTAAATGAATTCCATTAATGAAGCAAATAGGGCATAAATATTTCATAGGATAACTTCAACCTCCAAGGCAGAAATGTGCAGCAGGGGTTAGAGAGATAGCACAGCGATAGGCCTTATATACAAATGACCCAGGTTCCATCTCTGGTACCACATATGGTTCACAGAGCTCTTCCAGGAGTGAAGCCTGAACACAGAGCCAGAAGGAAATCTTTGGTACATCGGGTTGTGGCCAAAATACAGAGAACAACAAGAAGAAGAAATGTGGAACAGTAAATACCTGAACCAGAGTGAAATAAATGCTGGCAGCACTCAAGCAAGAGATTAAAGAAAAGGATACAGGGTGAGAAAGATAGTAGAGTGTTGTATGGCGTTTGCCTTGCCCAAGGTAGAAAGCGGTTTAATTCTTGGCATCCCATATAGTACCCTGGATACCTCTAAGAGTAATGCCTGAGTGCAAAGCCTGGAATGAGGCCTGAGCACTACCAGGTGTAGCCCGAACAAAGGTACAATCATAACGTAACTCAACTGTAAAATGGTTAATGGTATAAAATAGTCAATGGAATAAAATAGTTAACAGTTAAATAAATGCCCTAAATAAAATAAAAGATATAGAAAGAAGGAATAAACTAGACAAAAAAAGAGGTTATAATTTAGACAGTCATTTATATATATTGTATTTATATATCATGTTTTAAAATTTTAAAATCAATAGCGTATAATCAATAAATTGAATATGATTTAAGAATATTATATAATTATATCTCAGTTATGTGTATCTTAAATAATATAGTAATATTAGGGAAAATATATAATGCAATATTTTATATTTATTTGAGAAACTTGTCTTAAAAAAGGAAAAAGCACTTTGAACTATGAAAAAATTATCTTTCAATAAAAAATGAGGGCTTATAGCCCAATGGTATGAACCTCACCAAGAATACTTTACCCAACTAGAAGATCATTCAGATATAAAGGAGCTACGAGCATCATGGATAAGCAACAGTTCAGAAATTTTATAGCCTTGAACCCAACTTTGCAAAAAGCATTAAAAGGGCACCTTTAAGTGTCTGTATTGCAAACCCCAATGTACAAAAAAGAGAGAGAGAGAGAGAGAGAGAGGCAGACAGACAGAGAGATAGACAGAAAGACAGACAGAGAGAAGAAAAGTGACAACCATAGAGTCAGGTTGTGGTGGGGATGGGAGGGAAAATGGGGGGCATTGGTATTGGGAAATGTTCACTGGTGGTGGATGGGTTTGGAACACTGTGTGACTGAACCCAATTATGAACAGCTTTGTAATGGTCTATTTCACAGTGATTTAATAAAACTAAATAAATAAAAAAGAAAAAGACAAGACAAACTTTACAGAGAATTCTACATACTAATGGCAACAAACTGTCATCTCAATAATTACAGAATCACTGGCTTTAACTCACCAATCAGGAGATACAACATGGCAAAATGGATCAGAAAACAGCATGAAGTTCTGCTGGCAAGAGAAATGCTTGAAAAGTCAGGTCAAGTAGAGGTAGAAAGTCAATTGAAAATAACAGTATAAGAAAAAATTTCCCTTAAAGACACTGGGTGGTCATCAAACAAAACAGACTTCAAAGTGTTAGGGATGATCTTAATGATCAAGGAATCTTATGAATTCACTCAAACACTTATACACATAATGACGGACTAGAAAAATATTGAAATTGATACCAGAGATGAAGAAAGAAAATGGTAGCAGCACAAAAGCAATAGGAAAACGGAGGGTGAAATATAATGAAATATGAATAAAAATAGCGTTCAAAATATCAACTAACTCAAGTACCAATAAAAATATTGACACACTACCAGTAAATTTCACAGAGGAAGAAAGAATGAAAATTGTAATATACTGAATCAGAAATTGAAGGGGACATATCTCAACAAATATCACAGAAATTCAGTGCATTATCAGGGATTACTTTGAAAGTCATTATGCCACAAAACTGGAGAATGTTGAAAAAATAGATAAAAATAGATAAATTTTGACTCCTATATTATTACCCCTATATTATTACCCCGGGTGACACAGGTACACGCGGCAGAGCAGAAACCAACTTTCCCCATTGAACACCAGCATTCCATGGACCACAAGAGCAATTCCGACCCGAGTCCACCATCCCGATGGAGCCTCGGAGGAGCCCAGAAAAAACCCCCACACCTTGCTGGCAGCGATCTTCACAATCCACACTCTGCAGCAGGTAACATCTACACCCAGCAGACTAATCCAGTCTCCAGCCCACAGATTAATCCAGTCTCCAGCCTGGCTTGTCAGAAACCCAGCCTACAAGGACCCATCACGCAGAGACCCGCCCTTCAGAGGAGAGTATTTCAAGTGCAGGAATGCTTGAGCCTAAGACACAGGTACACCCGGCAGAGCAGAAACCAGCTTTTCCCGTTGCGTGTGCAGCGCTGCTGTTCGAACAATATACCTCCAAATTAACATAAATATTCTACCCACCCCTCTAGAGAGAGCCCCACAAAGTAATGAGAATATAGCGCCAATATGGCAGAGCCTGGCAAGGTGTCCGATGCATGTTCGATATGCCAAATCCAGTAAAAGAAATGTTTCCATGACCCAAAAAAGAGCCCTTAATATGGCAGCAGTAAGAAAGGCAAACAAGCAGTGCCTGATAAAATTTCATGGCCATCCTAAGCTGCCAAAATGAAGAAGGACTAAAATGACTGCCTGTACTTTCAATGCACGTACACTGGCATCGGAAGCATATATTGAGGATGTGATGCTGCAAGCAAAAAAGATCAAGTACGACATCATTGGTCTGACTGAGACGAGGAGGCATCAGTTGCATCATGCTGTATTTGACACCAGAGAAGAATTGTTCCTTGGAACATGCGCCACGAAAGAGGCATCGGTGGCGTTGGTGTCCTTGTCAACGAAAACATGGCCGTAAACATTGATTCATTTGAATGCCTAACAAACCGAATAGGATGATTACACTTGAAGAGATGTGGCCCACTGCCAGCAATTTCTGTCTTCATTGTCTACTCACCAACATCCACATACAAAGAAGATGAAATTGAGAAATTCTACATGGAACTGGAGTTCTATAAAAAAGATCACACCTTCTACAAGATCATAGTCAGTGATTTTAATGCCAAGATAGGACCAAGAAGATCGGCTGAAGAACTCCACATTGGGACCCATGGCCTAGAATGGAACGAACAGGATGAGAGACTATCTGAGTTCATCATGTCCACCAAGACCATTCATGGGAACTCACAGTTCCAGAAAGCTGAAGTGAAACATTGGACATGGGAATCTCCTGGTGGACAGTTCCACAATGAAATTGACCACATCATCTTCAATCGACGGTTTTGTCTGACCGATGTAGCTGCCGACCCCAAATTCCAAACATCATCGGACCACCATCTACTTCGTGCAAAATTCTACTTCCCGCAACGGGAGAAATGGCTGCAAAGTTTAAGAAGAGAACTCCCAGAACGACCACCAACTGGGAACTCTTTGGCACCATTGCAGCAACATGGGAAGATACCATCATTGACGACATCGATGAAGAATACAACCGACTGGTTCAGCACCTCCATGATTGTGTGAAGAATGCCAGAGAGAGAGAGAAAGACACAAAAGGACGCCTGTCTTCAGAAACTATCGAGCTCATTTGCCAACGTGGCAAGGCGAGAGCCTTAGAAGACCAAATGCTAACATCCAAGCTTGCTAAACGGTGCAGAGAAGCGATAAAAGAAGACCGCAAACACAGAAGAGCAGAAATACTGGAAGATGCAGCAGAAGCCGGGAAAAGCATTCGCACCACCCTCCTGTCCTTCGCCAACTATAAGACCAAGATGACTGCCCTCCGACGCCCTGATGGATCTATCACATCTTCCAGAAAGGCAATGGAGAAGATTATCCAGGACTTCTACTCAAATTTCTTTGATAGCCACATCCACCTGCCCACATACCAAATTCCACATAATGGATATGTCATTCCCAACGTTCTCCCTTCTGAAATCCGACATGACATCTCATCGGTAAAAAGGGAACAGCACCAGGCCCAGACAAAGTCAGAACTGAACACCTGAAGAATCTGCCATCGGTACTCATCAATACACTAGCTCGGCTCTTCACACGCTACCTGTCCCAATGCAAGGTGCCCTCCCAATGGAAAACCAGCAGGACAGTTCTACTGTTCAAGAAGGGAGACGTTCAGGACATCGGCAACTATCGCCCCATCTGCCTGTTGTCCATCATCTACAAGCTGTTTACACGAGTCATCCTGAACAGGATTAGCAGAACACTAGATGAAGGACAACCATGCGAGCAAGCAGGCTTCCAGAAAGGATACAGCACAATTGACCATATCCACACAGTAACCAAGATCATCGAGGTTTGTAGGGAGTACAAGATGCCGCTCTGTCTGACGTTCATTGATTTACAGAAAACCTTTGATTCTGTGGAGACTGAAGCAGTCATCGAAGTCCTAGCCAAACAGGGTGTTCAAACCAAATACATCAAGATCCTTCGTGAGTTGTATTACGGATTCACCACCAGGATCTCACCATTCTACAAAGAAGTGATCATTAATGTGAAAAGAGGGGTTCGACAGGGTGATACCATTTCACCAAAACTCTTCAGCACCACACTCGAGAACATCATGCAACAATTAGAATGGGAAGAAATGGGAGTGAAGATAGATGGTCGACAACTACACCACCTCCACTTCGCTGATGACATTGTTCTAATAACACCAAACATTAGCCAAGCAGCACAAATGCTGGCTGACTTTGACCGAGAATGTGGAAAGATAGGTCTACAGCTGAATCTAAAGAAAACTATGTTCATGAAGAATGAACTAGTTCCAGAGGCCCCATTCACTCTCAATGGAACAAACATCTCTGAATGCAGCAGTTATGTGTACCTAGGTCGAGAAATCAAAATGATGAACGACCTAAAACCTGAGCTGCGCAGGAGGAAGAGAGCGGCATAGAACGCCTTCAAAGGCATTGAAGAAATAGCTAAAAAACAACGAACGTCCGGCTCTGGGCACATCTCTTTGACTCCACCGTTCTCCCTGCATTAACATACGCCTCAGAGACCTGGGCCCTCACGAAAGCAGGATGAGAATGTTATTCGGGTCTCCCCAGAGAGGAATCGAAAGAGCTATGCTTGGAATATCACGCCTCACTGAAGTGAGAGAAGGTTCGGAGTTCTGACCTCCATCGCTATTCCAGAATCACGGATGCTGTCTCGTTTGCCAAGGCATCGAAAATCAGATGGGCTGGACATGTAATGCGATTTGGAGACAACCACTGGACTAGAGCCATTACCGACTGGATCCCACGGGATGTCAAAAGATGACGTGGCCGCCCACCTACAAGATGGTCAGACTTCCTTGTAAAGACCCTGAAGTTACTGTTTGAGGCTCTTCATATTCCTGAATCAACCAGATGCCATTGGGCTACATTGGCACGTGATAGGATCCAATGGAAATGCTACTGGCACCCCTCGAGCAAATAGATGAATAAGGGGATTCAAGTGATCAAGTGATCAAGTGATAAAGATATC
>JAJIBD010022195.1:0-15365 GCA_021461705.1 Cryptotis parvus
ATGAAATTAACTCTTGGTGATGTTTGACTTTAAATGAAATTTACTCTTGGTACTTGTTCCTGGACTGGAAATCAACACCAACAGAAACACATCACAGGACTGTGTCCATGATTAAGACCCCGAGGTACACCCGGCAGAGCAGAAACCAGCTTTCCCTGTTGAACCGCCTGCATTCCATGGACCACGAGAGCAACTTCCGACCCGAGTCGACCATCCCGATGGAGCCCTCGGAGGAGCCCAGAGAAAACCCCCACACCTTGCTGGCAGCGATCTGTGTCACAATCCACACTCTGCAGCTGGTAAGATCTCCCCCCCAGCATATTAATCCAGTCTCCAGCCCACAGATTAATCCAGTCTCCAGCCCAGCTTGTCAGAAACCCAGCCTACAAGGACCCGCCCTGCAGAGACCCGCCCTTCAGAGGAGAGTATTTCAAGCCCAGGAATGCTTGAGCCTAAGACACAGGTACACCCGGCAGAGCAGAAACCAGCTTTCCCTTGCGTGGCTGCTGTGCGGCCGTGCAATTTACCTCCAAATTACCACAAATATTCTACCCACCCCTCTGAGAGAGCCTCACAAAGTAATGAGAATATAGTGCCCGCATGGCAGAGCCTGGCAAGCTGTCCGATGCGTGTTCGATATGCCAAATCCAGTAACAAACATGTTTATTTTCCTGACCCGAAAGAGCCCTTAACACGGCAGCAGTAAGAAAGGCAAACAAGCAGTGCCTGATAAAATTTCACGGCTGTCCTCGGCTGCCAAAACGAAGAAGGACTAAAATGACTGTCTGTACTTTCAATGCACGTACACTGGCATCGGAAGCATATATTGAGGATCTGATGCTGCAAGCAAGAAAGATCAAGTACGACATCATTGGTCTGACTGAGACGAGGAGGCGTCAGTCGCATCATGCTGTATTTGACACCGGAGAAGAATTGTTCCTTGGAACATGTGATGAAAGAGGCGTCGGTGGCGTTGGTGTCCTTGTCAACACGAACATGGCTGTCAACATTGATTCATTTGAATGCCTAACAAACCGAATAGGACGATTACACTTGAGGAGATGTGGCCCACTGCCAGCAATTTCTATCTTCATTGTCTATGCACCAACATCCACATACAAAGAAGATGAAATTGAGAAATTCTACATGGAATTGGAGGTGTTCTATAAAAAGATCACACCTTCTACAAGATCATAGTCGGTGATTTTAATGCCAAGATAGGACCGAGAAGATCGGCTGAAGAACTCCACATCGGGACCCAGGGCCTAGAATGGAACGAACAGGGTGAGAGACTATCTGAGTTCATCATGTCCACCAAGACTATTCATGGGAACTCACAGTTTCAGAAGGCTGAAGCGAAACGTTGGACATGGGAATCTCCTGGTGGACAGTTCCACAATGAAATTGACCACATCATCTTCAATCGACGGTTTTGTCTGACCGATGTTGCTGTCGTCCCCAAATTCCAGACAGGATCGGACTACCGTCTCCTTCGTGCAAAATTCTACTTCCCGCAACGGGGAGAAAAAGCTGCAAAGTTTAAGAAGAGAACTCCCAGAATGACCACCAACTGGGAACTCTTTGGCACCATTGCGGCAACATGCAAAGATACCATCATTGATGACATCGATGAAGAATACAACCGACTGGTTCAGCACCTCCATGATTGTGTGAAGAATGCTGAGAGAGAGAAAGACACAAAAGGACCCTTGTGTTCCGAAACTCTTGAGCTCATTCGCCAACGTGGCAAGGCGCGAGCCTCAGGAGACCAAATGCTAACATCCAAGCTTGCTAAACAGTGCAGAGAAGCCGATAAAAGCAGACCTCAAAGACAGAAGAGCAGAAATACTGGAAGATGCAGCAGAAGCCGGGAAAAGTATTCGCACTGCCCGCCTGTCCTTCGCCAACTATAAGACCAAGATGACTGCCCTCAGACGCCCTGATGGATCTATCACATCTTCCAGAAAGGCAATGGAGAAGATTATCCAGGACTTCTACTCAAATCTCTTTGATAGCCACATCCACCTGCCCACATACCAAATTCCACAGGATGGATATGTCATTCCCAACGTTCTCCCTTCTGAAATCTGACATGCCATCTCATCGGTAAAGAAGGGAACAGCACCAGGCCCAGACAAAGTCAGACCCGAACATCTGAAGAATCTGCCGTCGGTACTCATCAATACACTAGCTCGGCTCTTCGCATGCTACCTGTCCGAATGCAAGGTGCCCTCCCAATGGAAAACCAGCAAGACAGTTCCACTGTTCAAGAAGGGAGACATTCACGACATCGGCAACTATCGCCCCATCTGCCTGTTGTCTCTCATCTACAAGCTGTTTACACGAGTCATCCTGAACAGGATTAGCAGAACACTAGATGAAGGACAACCATGCGAGCAAGCAGGTTTCCGGAAAGGATTCAGCACAATCGACCATATCCACACAGTAACCAAGCTCATTGAGGTTTGTAGGGAGTACAAGATGCCACTCTGTCTCACGTTCATTGATTTAGAGAAAGCCTTTGATTCTGTGGAGACTGAAGCAGTCATCGAAGCCCTAGTCAAACAGGGTGTTCAAACCCAATACATCAAGATCCTTCGTGAGCTGTATTACGGATTCACCACCAGGATCTCACCATTCTACAAAGAAGTGATCATTGATGTCAAAAGAGGGGTTCGGCAGGGTGATACCATCTCACCAAAACTCTTCAGTGCCACCCTCGAGAACATCATGAGACAATTAGAATGGGAAGGAATGGGAGTGAACATAGATGGTCGGCAACTACACCACCTCCGCTTCGCTGATGACATCGTTCTAATAACACCAAATATTAGCCAAGCGGCACAAATGCTGGCTGACTTTGACCGAGAATGTGGAAAGGTAGGTCTACAGCTGAATCTGAAGAAAACTATGTTCATGAGAAATAAACTAGTTCCAGAGGCCCCATTCACTCTCAATGTAACAGACATCTCTGAATGCAGCAGTTATGTGTACCTAGGTCGAGAAGTCAACATGATGAACGACCGAAAACCTGAGCTGCGCGAGGAGGAAGAGAGCGGCATGGAATGCCTTCAAAGGCATCGAAGAAATATCTAAAAGGACAAAGAACCTCCGGCTCCGGGCACATCTCTTCGACTCCACCGTTCTCCCTGCATTAACATACGCCTCAGAGACCTGGGCCCTACGAAAGCAGGATGAGAATGCTATTCGGGTCTCCCAGAGAGGCATCGAAAGAGCTATGCTTGGAATATCACGCCTCACTCAAGTGAGATAAGGAATCAGGAGTTCTGACCTTCGTTGCTATTCCAGAATCAGGGACGCTGTCTTGTTTGCCAAGGCATCGAAAATCAGATGGGCTGGACATGTAATGCGATTTGGAGACAACCGCTGGACTAGAACCATTACCGACTGGATCCCACGGGATGTAAAAAGATCACGTGGCCGCCCACCTGCAAGACGGTCAGACTTCCTTGTTAAGACACTGAAGGAACGGTTTGAGGCTCTTCATATTCCTGAATCAACCAGATGCCATTGGGCTACATTGGCACGTGATAGGGTCCAATGGAAATGTTACTGGTGCCCGCTCGAGCAAATCGATGAATAACGGGATTCAAGTGATCAAGTGATCAAGTGATGTTTTATAATGTCTTATGTTTAAAAGCAATAAAGTAATAAGATCCTTGTCAAGATTTCAAAAGTAGCTGTTAAATTTTCTAAATATTTTCTTTCATTTAACTTAGAAAAGTTAATAGAATAAAAATATGCCTTTAAAACATTTCATTTTTTAAAGGATTATCATTTATTTTTTCTTTTTTAAAAAGCATTCCATTTTTTAGAGCATCTCGTTGTTTAAACCTTAAATCTATAGATCATAGAACAAATTTATATATACTTTAGCATTTAAACAGTGTAATTGAATTGTTACAAGTCATTTTTGGATAAATATGACAACTTCATTTAAACAGAGTTTTAGAGAAATTTTTCTGGAAGGAGTGAAATATTTTGTTATTTGGTTGTTTAGAATCAATAAGGGAAACCAGAAAGGAAAAGTTTATGGGAAAAGGAAAATTTTTAAATGAAAAAATGTGGGTGTACATGTTTTCCATAATTATCTACACATGTCAAGCTTTTTAAAATTGAACTGTGAGGAAAGGCCATTCAAAGAGCTCTTTATTAAACAGGCTGTGCCTATTTATGGCCAAATATATTTAAAGGCAGATATGTCAAAATTAATAAAATTTTTTGGATAGTACCTAAATCTAGTGGTATTATAATGAATAATTCCTTTTTATTGTCCCGATGGCTTCATCAAATCCAGAGGTATTCTAAAAAATTTAGCTTTACAGCCAACATTAAGAGGCCAAGACTGATACAGAAGATACAGCTACTTGGTTTATTCTTTATAGTTTCCTACAAATAAAAAAATGTCTTAAAGAGTTAGTCTTAAATGCTGTCATTTCTAATGCATTCTTTTAAACAATTTTTTATTATACCACTATGAGATATACATTTGCAAAAGTGTTCATATTTGGGTTTCAGTCATACAGTGTTGCAGCATCCATCCCTCACCAGTGCCCATTTCCCTCCACCAATGTCCCATGATTTCCCCCTCCCCCAGCCTGCATCTTTGGCAGGGAATTTCTCTGTCTGTATGTCTGACTCTCTGTCTGTCTGTCTCTCTCTCTCCCTCCCTTTTACACACTGTGGCTTTCAGTACTATGGTTAGAGGTTATCATTTATATCATGTATATCCTTTTGCCTACTTTCAATGCTCAGTTCTACACTGGTATTATCATATACAATAATTATTTCTAATGTATTCTTATTGGTTGATTCCTGACCAGTTGGCTTCACTTACAAGGCAATCTGCTCTTATGTGGCTTATGAGTGCAGGAGTATTTGAGTCATTGCTTTGTGCCCTAGTGTACTTATGCATGTCATTTGATCTCTAGCCTTAAGTAATTGAACAAATTTAGATTGCACTCTACAAAGATATTTTGGGGTTTTGTTTGTTTTG
This sequence comes from Cryptotis parvus, assembly GCA_021461705.1. Classification (NCBI taxonomy): domain Eukaryota; kingdom Metazoa; phylum Chordata; class Mammalia; order Eulipotyphla; family Soricidae; genus Cryptotis; species Cryptotis parvus. Next base: position 5,018 of record JAJIBD010022195.1, read on the forward strand.
TTTTTTGGGGTCTTCAAGCAGTACTAAGGTCCATAAAGACTGTACTGGTATTGCTAAGGAGACCATACAATGGCAGGGATTGAAGCAAGGGCTCTATACATGCCAAACACATGGTCATTGCAATTTGTTGCACTATCTTTCCGGCTCTCAAAGACGTTTCTGGAAATAAAATTATACTACATTTTTAAAGTATGAGCTTTAGAATAACATAGATATTTTTTGAGTAGAGTAAATGTGACTAAAGGCAACAACCACCAACATAGAGAGAACCCAACAACTAAAACAAAAACATCTAGGTCAGGGTTTTTTATACATTCCTCCAGTTGTAGCACTCTTTTTACCCAAAAAATTATTACATGACCGTGGGCATGTAGATATATAAAATGGTATACAAATCAGACTTTATTGTTAATAAATCACAAAGAAATTTATTTTTAAAACAAATTCAGCTTTGCAACCTAATCACTGTATCACTGTATCACTGTCTTCCCGTTTATCTTCGATTTGCTCGAGCGGGCACCAGTAACATCTCCATATGACCTGTCTCATGCAAGTAGAGCCCAAGTGAACCTGCTTGCTCCAGGAACATAAAGAGCCTCAAACCATTCCATCAGGTCATGGGAATGAGGTCTATAATTTTTACTGGTATCTGGCATATCAAATACGACACGGGTAGCTTGCCAGGCTCTGCCGTGTGGGTAGCATACTCTTGTAGTCATCTCAAAATCCAGCATTTATTGATGAACCACACAGCCACAAGCAGCCGCGCAAGCCGGGCTGTGATAGGCTGGTCTGCTGGGTGGAGTTCTGACGAGGACGAAGTCCAGATGTGGAAAATGGAGGTTCTCATGGAGTGGGGGTCGTCTGGCTTGTTGTAAGGCTCTGCTGGGGTGGTGGGCCAGGGCTAGAACCTGCCATCCCTCCCGGGCACCTCATGAGCGGCTGGGCACAGTGAGAGTCAGTAGCAGCTCTGCCTCATGTCTGTCTCTGGATCAGCATACCTAATAGGACACTCATATATATGAGTTACTATATTAACTATTGCCATTACACTCTATGACAATGACTTAAAAACAAAAATTTGTTACAAAGAAAGAATATATGCATTCTATTTCTTTTAGTTTATTACAGACATATGCTAATTCTTCCTTGCTTATTCAGTGTTCAAGTTATAGCTCAACTTTTCAATGATCAACTCCTAATTTTCTATTATAAATATCATAACATTTATATATTACTTGCACATTATTTACAGGGTTTTTAAAATAAAATTTTATATATATATAGATAGAGAGATAATTGTAGAAAGTTCACCTTTTAGAATGACATAGCAAAAGATAGTTTGTTAGTCCAAAAGTGAAAGCCAACCTTAAAAACAGCATATCAAGATTGTTTTTGATGTATTCATCTGCTAAAATATAATTTATGTACAACTACTAATAAGGCAATGAGCAGGGAGGGAGGATTGAGACGGATCAATGGGATCAGGTACAGCTCTCCTTCAAGGGATATAAAAAGTCACATTAGTATTACAATGTGATTTCCTGTCGGGGCGCTCCGCGGGGTCCCCCGACAGTGCCGGGAAGCGAGTTCCCTTCTACCTCCGAAGCCGGGCGAGGAATGGATGAAAACTCAGGAATCCGATGCAGTTTTAAAAGGCTTTACTTATCACAGGTTCAGGCATACAAATCAGCAAAAGGAAAAACCCCATGCTTAGGGATTCCAGGCTAGAAACCCAGTCACGTGTAGGCCAAGATGGCGAGCACCACGTGTAAAAGCTTCCAAGGGGAATGCACGCTCACAAGGAGAGATCCCACAAGGAAGAAGGAAGGGAGAGCGGGAACCGGCTAGTTTATATCCCTGTAACTCAGACCTTCCTCCCACTGTTATGGAAAGCAGGGAGGGTCCAATGCCCTTAGGTAATCCCTCCCTGCACCTCACCTAGGGCCTTTACTGTGCTAATGTTTTGAGCCAAAATCTGCTTGGGAATGCCTTTGTAGTGTAGAGAAGGGGGTTTCTGAGATGGCATGTCTCTGTACCAAAGACCAACACCAATGCCAGTTAAATATTTCTCCAAGCCTTCACAAGTCTCCTCTACTTCATTGTAGTTTTATATTTTAGTTGCCTTTCAGTATATCAGGGAGCCATGCTTGTTTGCTTGGAAGCAAACAGCATTTCTCTCTGGTCTAATTACTTAGGTGTCCTACGTGGCCAGGCTAATATGCTGGTAAGATCTAGCTAGTCCCACGATGATTGTGATAGCATGGGAGAATATTTATACCAGCTAGTACAGCATACATGGTCGGATAAACTGCCACATTTAGACTACCCCCTTATCTACAGAGTGATTTGCGGGGAGGCAATCCAGAGCAGATGCAGCGGCCCTTAGGAGTCCTGCAACAACTCCCCTGATTAGTTTACTAATAAAAATTGAAAAGGTAAGAACTATTTAGTAATGTACAGAAAATTAAGATAAGAAAAAACAATTCTAATTACAAAATGATAATACATGTTACTTTAGGATCCTAACTTGTTTTTTGGACCCAAAGCAAAGTTTATGATAAAGTGTTTCTAGCTGTCTGATTATGATGGACTATAGTTTGCACTGTCCATAATTTGTGAGAGTTAATTTGCTATATTTTATGTAAAGTCGGGTGTCTGGAACAAAGTCTGTGGGGCTACTTCTGGGACAGCAATAGCGGTGATCATATGAGTATGAGTCTCTGGAGAGCAGCGATCAGGAACTCGTTGAATTGTCAGGAACACTGGATCGGGTCTCTGGAACACGGGAACAAATATCTCGAACTCTGGAACAGGAGTCTTGAGTGCTGGAACAGGTGTCTGGAACATTGGTGTAATATCTCGAACTCTGGAACAGGAGTCTTGAGCGCTGGAACAGGTGTCAGGAACATCGGTGTGGGTGTCTTGCAGGGCTTCTTCAGCAAGGGAACACTGGCACCGGTAACTGTACCTGTAGCTTAATTTTAGGGAGACAAAAACACTTTTCGAGGTTAATCACAAGTAGAGATTTTAAGGCTTTGTAGGGATCCAAGTCTGGGATGGAGAGAAATACATAAAGAAGCTCCAACATGGGTGGAGCAGGGAAATAAGTATGAGAATTGATGATTTTAAAATTGATAAATCTAGTGGATCAGCAGTGGAGCTGATGAATGTAATAGAGGTTTGTAGTGGTCAGAAATTGAGACGGTAGTAGTTGAGACATAACATAGACACAACATTAATCACAAACATAATGGTGGCCACCACATGCACACACGCACACATATATTTGATCGATCAATATCTTACAGCTGTATATGTGACCCATTTAGGGTGATAAATGGTAACGAGTCAAGTGCTTCATGAATAGAAAGCCGGCAAACGATGGTGAGAAAGTGTCTTTTCCTGTGAATAGAGCATTGGGAAAATTATTTTTGCAAATTATTAAATTTTTGTGAGCACTTTTTAGGAGTCTCGGAGTATTGGGCAGTGTAGCGCAAGTTTACTGGATTCCAATATCTCATCCTGTGAACAGAATCATTAGATTTTTCATTGATTTAGCAAACAATTTTTCATTGATTTAGCAAACATTTTTGTAATGAGCACTGTGATCAGAGTCCAAAGCCTCGGAGCAACATAGAAGGAATCTGCAGCAGCCAAGTTCTTTTTCTGCAAATACCTGTGAGCAAAACATTAAAAAAGGAAACTTTAACATTAGTCCTTGAAACATATTGACATTGAGCACTATATTCAGAGTCCACCCATTTTTCCACCCTTTTTTTTGTAAGAAAGAAAATATTTAGGCTGTAAGGCAAGATATTAGACATGAACCATGATCACAGACTGCAAAACAAGATCATTATTAAAATGAACCAATCCAGGAAGTTTAAACAGCAACTTGCAATTTAAAATTTAAGACTTTATATTAAAAGAATTAGTTGTTTTCTGATTCTTGGAGAATTCTAGTCTTAATAAGTCGCAGAGGAACCCAGAGTTTCTTGGCAGGGTTATCGTCTGTAGAAATGAAAGCATAACCTCTTTCCCGAATGAGGAGGTGACCCGCAATCCATTTATCATCAATTTTCACCCAGATAGGTGAATTGACTGGTTTTTGAGTTTGCATATCTTCTTGAAAGTGACGTTCAGCCACGGTATAGGAATCTCCTTGAGGTATATTTAAGAACTTTAAGGTGAATAATGTTAAAGATAAAGAATCCATTGGAGGCATACTTGTTTTTCATTGCTTTAATAGCTGAGTTTTAAGCGTTCTGTGGGCACGTTCAACTATTCCTTGTCCTTGTGGATTATATGGAATTCCTGTAATATGTTTGATCTGCCATTCCTTGCAAAAGGATTTGAAGGTTTTGCTGGTGTAAGCAGGACCATTATCTGTTTTTATGGTATGGGGAATACCCATGACGGAGAAGCACTGGAGTAAAAATGAACAAACAGATTTAGCTCTTTCAGACGTCATAGGAACAGCTCATGTGAACCGGGAATATGTATCGATGACCACATGAAGGAAAGGTTTGTTGGGAAATAAGTTAGTATGAGTTATATCCATCTGCCACAATTGGTTTGTCTGTAAACCTCGAGGATTTGCTCCTGCTACATGAGATGTACAATGTAAAGGAGCACAGACAGGACAGTTGCGGACAATTTGTCTAGCTTGTCTCCATGGGATGCCATGGTGTACATGAAGGAGGTGGGCATTTGTATGTAGAGTCTGGTGCTCTTCCTCAGCTGATTTAAATACTGGTGCTGCCAAGAGATCTGCTGCTTCGTTTCCTCGAACCATTGGCCCGGGAGTCGACTGTGAGAACGGATGTAGGAGATGTATATAGGGAATGTTCTATTTCGGAGATCTTGTAGTTTATGGAGTAGCTCCTGAATTATAGGATTATGGGCATTTAAAGAAGCAGTGACAATTCCAGGAAATAAACCAACTACATATGCAGAATCATTCACCACATTACATGGGCCAGATACATGGGATAGTAAATGTATCAGGGTGGCGAGTTCCACTTGTTGGGCAGATTTATAATTTGTATGCACAGTAGTGGTCAACAAAGGACCTGTAATTCCACCTTTTCCTGATGAGGAGCCATCAATATAATACACTGGAGCATCAGGAATGGGAGAGGAGCGGACAATGGTGGAAATTACAAAAGGTGTTCTTTTCAGAAATTGCCAGGTTTTTCCAGCTGGGTAATGATAAGATATTTCTCCTGAAAAATCTGCTAAAGCTCTTTGAAGGATTTCACTGAGTGGTAAAAACAGCTTCAATTTCTTTTTTAGGGTCAGGTAGTACAATTACATGGGGATCATGTCCAAATAATACTTGAGTTCTTGATCTTCCCTTAATTATAAGGTTAGCTATCATCTCAAGGTAAGGTGTAGCAGTACGATTCTGCTTGTTATGTAAGTAAACCCATTCTAACGGTCCAGATAATTGGGCTATAGCAGCAGTTGGAGACTCGGGAGTGTTGAAGACCAAGAACCATACCTTTTCTCCGGGATTAAATCTGGAGAGGTAAGATTTTTGAAGCCGATCCATGAAAAAAATCTAATTCCTTCTGAGCTTTAGGAGTTAGCTGCCTTGGGCTATTTAAAGCAGGATCACCTTCAAGGGTGTGGAACAGGTTACTGAGCTCACAGTTAGGAATACCAAGGGAGGGGCGCACCCAGTTGATATCCCCCAGCAGTTTTTGAAAATCATTCAAGGTTTTGAGCCCTTTGTGACTAAAGGAAATTTTTTGAGGGACGCACTGTAGTGCGGTCAAGAGCATAGCCCAAATATTCATATGGAGGCTGCATCTGAATTTTTTCGGAGCTACTTGTAAGCCAGCCTCTGGTAAAACTGTCATTACATCATTATATACATTCTGGAGATCTCTGGAATTATCACAAGCTAGCAGGATATCATCCATGTAGTGGATGATGTATGCACCAGGAAATTTAGCACGAATGGGTCGCAAAACCTCATCAACAAAGTGTTGACACATCGTAGGTGAATTAGTCAACCCTTGGGGCAATACTGTCCACTGAAACCTACTTAAAGGACCTTTATGATTAATGGAAGGGACTGAAAATGCAAACCTTTTCCAATCATCTGGGTGGATAGGTATGCTGTAAAAGCAGTCTTTTAAATCTATGATAATTAGCGGCCAATCCTTAGGAATAGCTGCTGGAGAGGGGAGCCCAGGTTGTAGGGCTCCCATGGGGACCATAGTAGAATTTACATTCCTTAAGTCAATCAGCAAACGCCATTTGCCTGATTATTTCTGTATTACAAAAACAGGAGAATTCCATTCTGAAAATGTTTCCCTCAATATGTCCTAATTTCAGCTGTTCTTCCACTAGATTCAGTTAGCGCCTCTAACTTTCTGGTATTGAGGGACCACTGTGGTGTCCATATAGGTTTGTCAGACTTCCACTGAATACGGATAGGTGGTGGGCGCTTAACCACAGCGGCCCCAATGAAAAAGGGTTACTCCCGTTGTTAGGCTTATTATGGAGAGCTGGAATTGGTGCTCGACGGGAAGTGGACGAGTTATGTGAATTACTGCCCCCCACTGCTCCAGCATGTCTCGACCCCATAAAGTTAAAGGCATAGGGGCTATATAAGGCTGGACCATGGCTACATTCCCTTCAGGGCCAATACACGGCAGCCACCTGGCACTCTGTCGGAGAAGAGAGGAGGAGATATTGCCTACCCCGCTCAGGCTATGGGACACTTTCTTTAGGGCCCAGTTAGAGGGCCAATACTTGGTGGAGATTATGGATATGTCTGCCCCTGTATCCAACATGCCTTTGAATTTCCTTTTATAAATTTCGATGGGTATAACCGGCCGCTTGGCCTGAGAATTTCTGGTAGTGTACCCAACTAGATAGTTAGCAGGTGGCTGGTGGGCTTGGTTCTGTGTGGCTGTATAACCAACAATGAAGTTGCCAGAATGGTTGGTACTGTTTAAGCCACCAGTTTTAGGGGTGTTCGGACTGACTACACGGATCCTCAAAAAATAATAATAGTTTAGCAAGTGGTTCCCCTTTTTTAAAAGTCTATTTAGTTGGCACAGATATTGACAGTATTATCTCTCCATGAGATTCAGGATCCAGAAATCCGAAATGCACCATAATTCCCTTAAATTTCAGCCAATCGCTCCCCTGAATTAAACCCATACTACCTGGGGAGCAGGTCCTTTTATCCCTGTTTTTAGCATGTAGGGGTCTTGACTTGGGTATATTGTGACAGTCTTAGGGCAGAGAATATCGAGACTGCCATTGCCTGATGGGGTCGGCCAGAGAGTATTTATTGACTGCAATTTCTGTAGATTCTGATTCAGAGGATACTGGGCAGGTGGAATGAACGAGAGTGCCCCTGGATTCAGCTGGGCCTGGGGCTGGCCCCCACCCAGTTTCTCGCATTCAGGGGAAGCATAGGTGTTATTTGAGCCTGAGGAGCTTGTGGAACCTGGAAGGGAGTCCATGTAACATTTCCCATAAAGGGATTATTAGGATGTTGCCCTGTATTGATAGTTTTAGAAGATAGGCAATTTCTACGGGTGTGTCCCTTCTCTCCACAGCTAAAGCGGTTATCTGTCCAGATGTAGCCTGAGGCTGACTTCGCCTCCAAGACCGACAGTCTCTGCCCCAATGTTTTCCTTTTCTGCACCTTGGGCATGGTCCAGGTGGGGCCCTCCGAGGGGTGGAGTTGCGATTATTAGAATAGTTTCTCTGATTATTGTCTATCCTTTGAAGTTTATTGTTTCTCCCCCTAAAGCTGTTTGACATTTCATCCCTTTCCTGATCCTCCTGCTGTATGGGATAAGCCTTTATAGCATTCTGTGTTCCATGGGAGGCCAAACCGACATTTCTACAGGCCTTTAGATACCCCATGAGGTCTTCCTTTTCCCTTAATACTATATAGTAATGCTCGACATTTTTGATTAGCATTCTCATATGCTAAGTTTCGTTTTAGGACTTCTTGAGTGGTTGGGTCTTGAACCTGTCTTTTGGATTGTTTCACATAATCTCCCAACAAAATCAAAGTATGGTTCATCACGACCCTGGTAAATTTTTGTATAGCTACCTAGAAAATCTGGGTCGGAACCTACTCTTTCCCACGCTTTTAATGCTTTCTCCCGAACAAATTTTAAAATAGGTTCAGCTAATGTCGCTTGTTTTGCTTTCTTTTGCCATTCACCTTCACCTTTTAGCATGGCAAAAGTTATAGTATGGCCTGATTCCTTTTCTCTTAAAGTGTCAATATTCGGTTAACCCCATCTGCATACCACATTTGCCATTGCATGTACTGTGATTTGTTTAGACAAATATGGGCTACCATTTCAAAGTCTCCCCAATACCCACTGACTATTTTCGCTCCAATCAGCTAAATATTTTAAAGTATAAGGACTTGATATTACAAACCTGTCGCAAGCCTTCCTAAACGGGGTTATTGACTCAATTTTTTAAGTCTTCATGAATCGGTTTTACTTTATCTTTAGATTGGTCATGAGAAAGATTGCTGCACTTTGCTCTTTGATTCGAGCTAACCTGTTCCTCCCGTTCTTCCTCATCAGAGCTTGTAGTATCTGGCAGAGGAACATCTACCCCATTGAGGGGTATTAACTCTGGGGAGATTTTCAGCTTGGGAATTTGCCTCCTCTGGGTTTTCCTGTTCCTCTTCTGAGTTATCAGCCACATTAGAATTCTTTTTTAGATTTTTTTTGCTGGGAATGTATACACCTTTTTCAAGTCTACAGTCTTGGGGCGTGTTTGTGAACGGCTTTTAGTTGGTTCACGCCTCAGTATTGGGTATGCGCTAGGTCCTGATTGATAAGTTATGAAATCAGAAATCTCCCTGCGTAACACATCCATTTCTTGGTTTAATTTTTTCAAGTTTCCTATATATTTCTTCCTTTTGGTCTTTCAATCTTATGTGTAACTTCCAAACCTCCTCTTTCTGTCCATCTATTCTATCTCTCTGTTTGTCAATTTCTTCCTCTAAGATAGTGCTGATTTTATTGATATCCTTCTTCTGCTCTTCAAACTTTACTTCAAATTTTAAATCCTGTTTAATAATTTTACTTTCCTGTTCTTCTAATTTTTCTTTGAATTTTAAATCCTGTTCTTCTAATTTTTTCTTTGAATTTTAAATCCTGTTCTTCTAATTTTTCTTTGAATTTTAAATCCTTTTCTTCTAATTTTTCTTTGAATTTTAAATCCTGTTCTTCTAATTTTTCTTTGAATTTTAAATCCTGTTCTTCTAATTTTTTCTTTGAATTTTAAAACCTGTTCTTCTAATTTTTCCTCAAATTTTAAATTCTGTTTAATAATTTTACTTTCCTGTTCTTCTAATTTCTTTTCAAATTTTAAACTCTGTTTAATAATTCTGTCCTCAAGCTTTAAGACCAGTCTACCTGTAGTTTTATGATCCTCACTTATTTCTTTAATCGCTGAGTAAACCTCGTCCCTTAAGATTGCATTCAATTTATTACTCTCTTCCCTCTCTCTATTAAACATTGTCCTTACACAAAAGTACAGTTTAAAAATCGCAAGGACCCAGATGATTTGTGAAAAGATAGAGTAGTTCTCAGAAAGGAACTTTATAGACTGGGCTATGTATGGTTCTGAGCCAATAAAAGATACAATGTATCTATACCATGAGATATCCATCATTTTACTCACGGTTCGGAGGCAGATGATTTCTGTCCGATGATAATTAGACCAGATGATGTTCGTCGTGCCCCACCCCAGGGACGCCAAATGTCGGGGCGCTCCGCTGGGGTCCCCGACAGTGCCAGGAAGCAAGTTCCCTTCTACCTCCGAGCCGGCAAGGAATGGATGAAAACTCAGGAATCCGATGCAGTTTTAAAAGGCTTTACTTATCACAGGTTCAGGCATACAAATCAGCAAAAGGAAAAACCCGATGCTTAGGATTCCAGGCTAGAACCCCAGCCACGTGTAGGCCAAGATGGCGAGCACCACGTGTAAAAGCTTCCAAGGGGAATGCACGCTCACAAGGAGAGAGATCCCACAAGGAAGAAGGAAGGGAAGCGAGAGCGGGAACCGGCTAGTTTATATCCCTGTAACTCAGACCTTCCTCCCACTGTTATGGAAAGCAGGGAGGGTCCAATGCCCTTAGGTAATCCCTCCCTGCACCTCACCTAGGGCCTTTACTGTGCTAATGTTTTGAGCGCGAAATCTGCTTAGGAATGCTTTTGTTGTGTAGAGAAGGGGGTTTCTGAGATGGCATGTCTCTGTACCAAAGACCAACACCAATGCCAGTTAAATATTTCTCCAAGCCTTCACAAGTCTCCTCTACTTCATTGTAGTTTTATATTTA
>JAJIBD010022196.1:0-93469 GCA_021461705.1 Cryptotis parvus
AGTTGAAAAAGGTACTTCTAATATAGTAGTCCTGCAGGAAGTGGAATTTTAGCTGAAATAACTTCACTGTATATAAAACCAAGAATATCTATATGATTTAATACATCTTCTAATGAGATTTTAGCACCTAATTACTGACTTCTGTCAATCTACTAAACTCTGCCATCCTTTATAGCTTCGTGTCCGCTAGGGTGAGCTACCTACATGCAACGGAGGATTTGAATTCTTGTTTCAACGCAGTAGAGACAGCCGCTTCCAGCTCTCTTGAACATCAGATCTTGTCAGGCCAAACTTTTCCGTGAGAAATTCAACTGTCTCACTCACAGTAGTTTGAGAGTTTTACACCCTCCTGACATTTCCATTGACTCTTCTCCTACCAATTTCCCTGGTAAATGTGGAGCTTGAGTCCCTCAGATCTTCCCTCCCCTGACTTCCTGAATGAGTATGCCTTTTATCTCCATAACATTTACAATCCAGCTTATATATGTTAGTCAGTATCCTTCAATTATCGTGGTCCCCTTGTCCTTTTCTCACTACTTTTCTGAAGCCCTAAGATTGGACAAAATGAATTCCCGGCCATTCTTAGACTGGACAACTCCAAAGTTGGTGAAAATCTGGTCATAAAGGCCAGCTTCTATAAGTCTGGATATTTGAAATCAGATCACAATACACAAAGGCCCCTAAGCTTCTAGTTCTATGGCTGGTCCCTATTGAGTTTCTTAGAGGTGCTTTCTAACACTTCTACATGCCTCTGGTACTCTTTTCTCCCTTCTCTCAAAACAAATTATTTTGTTTGTTTTTGCTTCGTGTCACACCTAACATCTTCTGACCCCACTCCCCCTCTGTATTCAGGATCATTCCTGGTCCTGCTCATTCTGGGGATCATATGTGGAATCAGAGACTCGGGAACTTTGATGCAAAGAAATATAAGAAAAACAATTAAGTTCTCTAAAAAGTGGGGGAGAAGAAATGAACAGAAACTTCCCCAAAGAAGAAATACAAATGAACAAAAGGCACAAGAAAAAATGCTCTTAAGCATCACAATAACAAAGAGATGAAGAACTAAATATCACCTCATATCTCAGAGTCTGAAGAAATCAGAAAGAAAAAGATCATTGCTGGTATGGATGGGGCAGGCCAGGGACTCTTAATCATTGTTGATGGGGACTTGACTGGTCCATTTTTTAATATAGGCATTTCTCTAAAAACTAGAAAATGAGTCCCTTCATACAACCCAGCAATAGCACTCCTGGAATATTCCTGAAACCAATTCACACAGCAGAAATAACATCTGCACGTCTATGTTTATTGCAGCACTATTCTCAATAGCCAGAATCAAAAAAAACCCAAGTGCCTCAAAACATGATGGAGCAAAGAAATCTGTTACATTACATAATATAATGCTACACAAACCAATTGTGAAAATGAAGTGATGGAATTTTCTACTAAATGGATGGATATGGAAAGTATCATGCTAAGTGAAATGAATCAGAAGGTGAGGGAACAGACATAGAATGACAGGACTCATTTATTGGGATATAAAAAAGCATAGAATGAGACTACTCTGACAGTAGAAATGAGGGGGACTAAGATTGGCCTCATGGTTAAAGCGTGCCACAATTGGTGAGGGGAGTACAGTTGGATATAGAGAAGGTGCACTGTGACAATGGTATTATAACTAGACAGGAACGGAATGTTGAAAGTAGATAAAGGGCTATAGCGTGATAAGATTTTGGTACCTGAACTGCAAATTATTATGCCCAAATTGTAAGAGTAAAAGAGAGGGGGAGAGAGAAGTAAGGAGAGACAAAGACAGAGGCAGAGAGAGAGAGAGAGAGAGAGAGAGAGAGAGAGAGAGAGAGAGAGAAGGAAGTCAATGCTATGAAGGGCAGACTGGGGTGGGAGTGAAGGAGGGAAACTGGGGAACATTGGTGGTAAGGAAAATATACACTTGTGATGAGGATGGATGTTGGAACATTGTATGACTGAAATCCATCCTTGAAAAAAAAACTGTATCTCATGGTAGTTTAACAACAATAACAACAATAATATTAATACCCTTGCTGCATACAAGGCAATGTATGTAGCAAGGGATAATCTTGTTCTAACTTCTAAGAGAAGATAAAGACTTTTCAAAAAACTAAGTCTCTCTTGACCCTCCCTATCCAATGAGTGATTGGAGACAAAACCGCCGGACTGAGCCTTGCTACCGACTGGATCCTAGGATGTCAAAAGATACGGGGTCGCCTCCACCCACAAAGATGGTCAGACTTCCCGTAAAGACCCTCGAAGGAACGGTTTTGAGGCTCTTTCATATTCTGAATCAACCAGATACTATTGGGCCATATTAGACGTGATAGTCCAATGGAAATGTTAATGGCGCCCCCGAGCAAATCGTGATGAATAACGGGATTCAGTGACTGCGATCAAGTGATTCAACGATATTGAAACTTTGTTTCACGCTTAAAATTATTGTACACTGGAATGCCTTAATCATCGCTTCCGCTAATTTTTTGAATCTCAATAACCTACTTACCTCCCAGTATTATTGATTTTAATTTTATGATTTCACCACACTGTGCCGCTGGGCCTCACATGGAAGCAAGCCATGGAGCTGATCTCTCTGGGTAGGTGTAAGGGTTCAGCCAGCCTCGCCAAGTCCAACATTGCTCAGGATTCACTCACACGCCAGGAGGCCACGCTTGGTCAGATTTGAGCGGAGCTTTGGGCTCCTCCGCCTTTCCTCCACCTCCATGCCAGCTACACCGGAAGACAATCACACCAGACCCACAGCTCCATCAAGCGCCGCTGCTACTGATCACGCAACAGTCTTAGATAGTACTAGATGTTAGAAACAGGTCCTTCCCAGTATCTTTCATATATATACACTGTATACATTTCTAGGCAGGTCCCAGTCCAAACCTGTCATCCCTGTACAGCCTAACAAGAAGCCATAGCAACTCCCTCATCATGAGATCAGTTATTCTCAATGTCCAGACTCCGCGAGTTCCTCAAGGAATTCAAGAGAAAAACCTGATCTTCCCCATTGAGCTTTCACCAGTAAATGTCGAGATGAGAGCCTTCTACTGAGGGTATACCACCTACACAGCAGAGTCTCACAAGCCACAGTGTTTTATTTGATATGCCAAAACCAGTAACAACTATGGACCTCATTCCCATGACTGCCAGGAATGGCTTGAGGCTCTTCCTGTCCGTGGAGCAAGCAGATGCCCTGGACTTCACTCTCTACTTGAGACAGGACATGGAGATGTTACTGGTGTCTACTAGAGCAAATCGATGAACAACAGGGAAGACAAGTGACAAGTGATTTCTCCAAACCATATATTTATTGTTGAATTCAGGAGAGAAGTTACTCTCAAATGTTATTATCATCTACAGTGTTATGGAATTCAGGGATTTAGCACCTTAAATCTGATTATGGCTTCTTTACAGCTGCCTCTACCAAAGGTCCATACTGTCCCATTCTCTCTGTAGCCCTTTGGCTCATTCTCCTATCCCTTGTCTCTCTTCTATGGTAGTTTTCCCTGAGTCTCAAGATAGTTTTGTTATTTCCCTACTAATTCCTTTGCTTTAGTAATCCATGTTTCATATATGAGTAAAAGCATCTGGTAATTGTCTTCATTTCCTTATTTATTTCACTAGTGGAGTTAACTTAAGTTTCATCCATTCTGCAAACATCAATTCTAAATCTACATTTGAATTTCTTTCGGGAACATGGTACTAGCATTGAGTGTAACTCCTTGGAAAAGTTTTAGTCTTTGGATTTTTAAGCAGTTGATCTCATAACTTTTTTCTATTCTATTATTTGCCTCTCTTTGTAGTAGTTTTCTGCCTTCAGTTAATTTGGGGCTTCAGGTAATTTGGGGATTTCTCTAGACATAATTATTTGATTATTTATCTCACTTAATATATTTATTTACTTTTTTGGTTTCTAGTATTCTAATTTTCAGGTATTAATCTCCTGTTAGGCCTAGTTCTGTAGAATCTGTCTTTCTGTTCATTAGACACTTAGTTATCTATATACACTGCCATAATTCTTACTCAGATGACAATCCTGACTCTCCCAAATCACTAAACCAGTCTCCTAAGGACTCTCAGTCTCCAGTCTTGTCACTCACAGCAACATCCAGTTTTGGTGCTTTTCTATTTGCAAAAGTTGACCCTCAGCTGCTACTAGGAAGCTTTAGAGCTTTGAGTTTAATGGACAATGTCTCGCAAGGCCCTCATGATTTTCATCTACTCTAGGTAAAGGACTCAGAAATTATTCTGCAAATTATTTTTTCAGCTGTACTAAACAAGTTAGCTAAAGTGAGCTATATTTTTCACACATCTACTATGAGTAGATGTTCGGGAACGCCGCCAGGGTCCCCGACAGTGTCAGGACAGAAGTTCTCTTCTACCTCTGAGGACGCCAGGAAAACAGATGAAAACTCACGAGTCCGGTGCAGTTCCAAAAATGGCCTTTAATAGTACAAAAGCTCTTCCATAGCACTCCAATATAATGAACAAACTTTAGCTCTGGTCCGAACTTAGACCATACAAAAAGAGCCTAAGTCTCCCACCAAAGAGAGAGGATCTCACCCGAGCTGAGTCCTACCCAGAAGAAGGAGCAAAAAGGCCAAAGAGCAAAAGCCAAAAGCCAAAAAGCAAAAGGCCCAAAAGGTAAAAGTGAAGCGTGAAGGGGCCTCAAGTCAGCCCCTTTATATACACCAAAGTAATCCAATCGGGAGGGCCATGTCAACAAAGAACTCTAAACAGAGTGTAGTGCCACACCCTATTGCAGGTATAAACAAAAGGTTATGCCAAGGTCTAATCCTTTCTACCAAGATTATCTCTTATGTAAAACACTGGAGAGAGGGGGCTGGTATAAAGTAATACATCTTAACTTCATGAGCTTCATGTAATCTAGATGGTACCCACAAGGTCCTTCTTATTATCTGCACCAGGGTGATTCTGAGTATCTTGTTCTCATGTACTGAAAGGGTCACACTCGCCTGCTTAGAGCAAACTAGTATGATCCTTCCTATAGTCTTCCTATAGTCTCAGCGTAGCCAGGGTGGTAGTCTCCTGGTAAATTCTAACTGTCCCACGCTGGGTGCAGTGGGTATAAAGAGGAGCTGTGCCCAATCTAGAAAACATAGAAGTCTTAGTAGATGTATAAGTCAGAGTTATTCAATCAAGGTGACTTCTGTAACTGCCACACCCTCTAGCAGTATTTACATAGAAGAGAAGTCTCATTAGAATGAACCTTGACTTAAGTAGATTAAGCTGGGAGTGGACAAAACAACAAAACTCCCAGAATAGCTAAACCTGTCCTCCAACAAGTAGACATGACCTGGGATATTTTTGTGTCACCTATTAAGTTTTCTGTTGAGCCAGTTATGATTAGATGACTGTATGATATATTCCCACAGAAACTGATAGTTCCTCTCTTTTAGGACTCATCAGACTTCTTGGCATTCTTTTAAACCAAAGGCTCCATGTGAACAGAGTCTGTGTATTATATGTGTCTTGGCCATCACTGTGGCATAGTGTCTGGGACAAAAGTTCTTATTTAAGACAATAGGGGCTGGAAATACAGTGTAGCAGGTAGGGCACTTCCTTGGGCACTACCAATCCAGGTTCATCCTTGGTACCACATAAGGTCACCCAAGCCCGACAGGAATGATCCATGAGCACAAAGCCAGGAGTAAGCCCACTGAGCACTGTCAAATGTGGTCCCAAAACCAAAACAAACAATCAAAAAGAATATAATTGTGCATTTGTATATATGCCCAGCTTTTGGAAGCTTTATATGACTGGAGAAAAGACATATGAAGCCAAAGCTTTTTCATATGAGTACAGAAATAATTCTTAGTTGAAAGGCAAGTGCTCTTTCTTTTCTAGAGCTATTTTCCTCCCAGCTAATTTATTCACAGGGCTTTAGCAGTGAAATGGAGCAATCAAACTAATACTTTGTAGTCATTTTATTCCATGTTCGCAATCTCCCATTTACTTAGAATTATTAATGGGATGTAGTATTTCCAACCATGTTAGTATAATAATGTAGGATAATGCTGTGTGTCATTCCTTTCCTGTGCACATAAGAGTACCAGGATGTTCACTCAAATCTTACTTTTCAGAGTAATTCTGAGTGCAGAGCCAGGAGTAACCCTGAGCATCGCTGGGTGGGACCCAAAAAGCAAAATAAAAAAAAAGAAGAAGAAGAAGAAAGAAGAAGTATATGCAGGTGAAGTAAATCTGCTAAAATACCACAGCACCTCCTTTTGAAGTGACACTTAAATTGTCCTCAGTAACATTTCCTCTTTTTCTATGTTATATTTCTCTCTTGGCAATAAAATATCTAATCAGAAGTGCATTTTACCAACATTACATGATAAAAGAGTATCAAAATATCCAAGTACATTAAGTAGATTTTTTTTCATCTCATGACACTTTTCTCTTGTTTCCCTTTCTATAACTACACTAAATGATAACTTTTATCCATCTTCAAATACCTTGATCATACTACTTTCCATACCTTTCAATTTCTTCTCTCAAGAGGGAGGAAAGAACATGTGTTTGAAAGATTTTTATCCCTAACACAATCCATGTGACCTCTGTCTCCTAAAATGATTACTAGTGGGAATGCTAGTGATTGTGTGGATCACATGTAATTTCCTGCTGAGCTGTTTAGCATGTGCAAATTACCATTTGACCTCTATAGTGACATATTTGTCATAGCAATTTTTCACTTCTAGTGAAACGAGTTAAACTGTCTCAGTAAAGTGATCTTAAGCAGTAATGCTTCACACAGATCTTTCACATGGAAGCTGCCACTACCTGTTTTACAGATTGATACCTGGACTTCTGATACTTCTTTTCATGTTGTGTTTAATAAGAAGCGCAGTATTTCCAT
This sequence comes from Cryptotis parvus, assembly GCA_021461705.1. Taxonomy (NCBI): domain Eukaryota; kingdom Metazoa; phylum Chordata; class Mammalia; order Eulipotyphla; family Soricidae; genus Cryptotis; species Cryptotis parvus. Next base: position 6,920 of record JAJIBD010022196.1, read on the forward strand.
AACTCATATTTGGAAAGATTCCTGGATTTGGAAACAGATTATTAAAACTGAGCATATGGAGGCCTTAAAGTAGAACCTTATGGGGGAAAAACACTTGATCAAGTCTATTCTGCAACTTTGAAAAATGCTTATGAAATCATGGTAGAGCAAGGTTTATTCTTTAATTTAAAAGAATCTCAAATTAATGACTTATTTGCTTTGACTAAGTAGCTTAATTGAGAACTCTTTCATTAGTATTGTTTTTAAAATAATCAAATTGCTTCTATGCTTATTTTTCCACTTTCCTTATGATTGTGTTGCTTAGAAGTAGTCAATGGGCTTTTAAAAGAGAATCATAAATAGAAAGCTGAATTTCCAGTAACTGAATTTATGGATGAAATAACTGGAGAATAATGCATGCTTAATCCTCACTAAATAGATTAATTAAAAGGAATGACAGAAATAACTTATTTCTTATTGGTACAAATCTTGTACCATCATAAATTAAGGCAAATTTTGATTCTCCATGGATTTGCTCGTTTTTAAAAGACATGTAATTAGGAAAATAAATATTATCGAAATTATGCATGGGCTTTTATTTCTTTACCAAAACTCTCAAGTACAATATGGCACTATTCTCCTATGAACTTGATGGATATTTAAAGATAAATGAAGAATCATGCCATAACATTTTTAGCAGAAAGAATTTTTTAAAAATGATGCCAGTACTAGGAGACATGAACTCCTGGAAGAGTAGTTAAGGTGCAATGGGAATAGTGAACTAATTAGGCGTTCTAGGCATTCATTAGCTAGAAACAGGTAGAAAGAAATAAGGGCATCTGCAAAACAGGGAGCCATTAAGATTATACTTGTTAAAAGAATTATGCTTAGTTCAGTTTGGTTAGATTTCAGGATGTATATGAAAAAATGACAAATGATATGTCTGAAAACACAAGATGATACTATTTGTATAGTCTCAAAAAAAACTTTGTCACTCTTAAGCAAAGCATGAGCATAATTAAATATCCTCTTAGAAAGGTGTCTATGGCTTGGATCATAGGTTGAAGGACAGTCAAATTATATTAAGAAACCAGTTAGGATCAGAATATGCTAAAAAATGATGAGGGCTTTGAACTGCTGCACTGAGGGATAGAAATTTGGGCTATATTTAAAACGTGTTTAAGGACATCATAACTGAATAAATTTACCGAATTTATGAATACAGGAAAAGGACAAAAAACAGAGATGCCTATTGTGTTACTAATTGGGATTGCAGGAATTATTTTTGTGCTAGTAATCAGAGAGGATTTGAAATAATGGTGACAACCTACTCAGTGAATCCAATGAGGACTTAAAACTCCTTTGTAAGAAAATCTGGATTTTACGGTTCTCTAAACGTTAAATAATGTGTTTTTCAAGGAAATGGAAAGAAATTGAATGGCCAAAAGACATATAAAATGTTCATTAACATTAATCATCAGAGAGATACAAATCAAAACAGCAATGAGATATCTCACACAACAGAGACTGGCACATATCCAAAAGAGCAAGAACAAGCAAGTGCTGGATGTGGCGGGGAAAAGGGACACTCGTCCATTGTTGGTGGGAATGTCGACTGGTACAGCCTTTTGGAAAAAAATATGGACATTCCTCCAAAGACTAGAAATTGAACTCCCATTTGACCCAGCCATACCACTCCTGGGAAAATACCCTGGGAAGCCAAAAACAGGCAGCGGAAACACCATCCCTACTTTTATGTTCATAACAGCATTGTATTGTGAATACAATAGCCAGAATCTGGAAACAACCAGAGTGCCTGAGAATTGATGACTGGATAAAGAAACTGTGGTACATCTACATAATGGAATGCTATGCAGCTATTAGGAAGAAATGAAGTTATGAAATTTGCCTATAAATGGATGGATATGGGTAGGATTATGTCGAGTGAAATTAGCCAGAAGGAGAGAGACAGATATACAATGAGTGCATTTATATGCATGACATAAATATAGATGTACATATTATGATACCAATATCCAAGGTTAGACGAAACATGGATCAGGAGGTCTTGTCAAAGGTGGAAATTATCACAAATGTGTGGGAGTCAGAGGCTAGGTAAGACAGAGAATGGAACAGTGTGCTAATAATTGTCGAAAGTGCTAATACCAACCTAGAACTGAGCATTAAACACAGGCAAAACTATACACATGGCAACCTCTTAATGCATGTATTGTAATCCACAATGTGAAAGGGAAGGAAAAGAGAAATAGAGAGAAAGAAAGAGAAAAGAAATAAAGAACCTGCCAGAGGCAGGCTATGGAAGGGAGGAGGGAATCGTGGACATTGGTGGTGGGAAATGGGCACTGGTGGAGGGATGGGTGCTGGAACACTGTATGACCAAAACCCAAATATGAACATCTTATGAACATCTTTGTAATTGTATATCTCATGGTGGTATGATAAAATATTTAAAAAATTAACAATAGAAAAGGACTAGAGGATAGACTATCATCATACAGGTATTACATTTAGTAAAATTAGATCACCACAGGTTGGAAGAAAACAATTTTACTTAATTTGATGTCTCAGGATTGTTTCAGGATTATGAATGACTCATTCGTGGGATGAATAAATACCTTTATTTCATCTATTTAGTTGATAAAAGGATTATAGTTGAGCATTAAAAAAATAAAAGCTATAACTTTTAATTGTCTTTGTGAATTATTACATGTACTCAGAGTATTGAAACTCTACCTGCAAATGGATGGACATGGAGTCTATCATGCTGAGTGAAATTAGTCAGAAGGAAAAGGACAGATATAGAATGACTGCATTCATTAATAGGATATAAATACCAGTGTTTTAATAAATATGGGAAATGGTAATGGCAGATTAAAACTCACCACTGAATATACACAAAGAGACTTAAGTGATAAACTCTAAATATCTGCAGGGCTAGCCATAATGTGTAAAATAAGAGGAGAGAGATGCAGAGACAGTGAGAGAGATAGAGAGAGAAAGAGAGGAAACTTGGGGTACCTGCTATTAAGGCGGGTGGGGGACGGGAGGGGGAGGGGTACATTGGTGGTGGAAATGGGGCACTGGTGGAGGGATGGGTGCTGGAATACTGTATTACCAAGAACCAATTATGAACACCTTTGTAATTGTGTGTTTCACGGTGGTATAATAAAAAATTAAAAAAAAAAAATAAGGCAGGAGAGCTAGCACAGTGGGTAAGTTCCTTGCCTTGAATGACTCTGATCAGGTTTGATCCTTGGTACCCCATTTGGGACCCTGAGCACTGTTTGGAGTGATCCCTGGAACACAGAACTGTGAGTAGCCCTGATCATCATTAGGTATGGTCCCCAAGAGAACTAAAAAAAAGCAGAAATTTCATCATATTGGAGTTAGATAAATTAGGATGAATAGTGAAAATGTAAAGGAAAATAGAACCAGAGCTTTCAAAAAGTTAGCAAAAAGTGGTATAATGAAAGTTATGGGAGATAGCATTTTGAGGAAGTAGTCAAGTGGTGGATGAGTATCGTTGGCAGTTGCAGGAATGTTACTAATGATTGTGCCATCATAGGGAATCAAGTTGCGTACCAGATGTCAAAGGATATGGATTGAGGCAAGTAAAAATGTCCAAAAAGTTTCCACAGAAATATAATCTAAAAACAAGAAGTGAAATGCAATAGTATTTGAAGAAGACTCAGGATGAAGATTATTTTTAATTATTTTTACTCTGAATGTGTTTGCTTTTCCATGAGTTGGGGGAGAATATAAGAAGGAATAGAGGAGTGTTTGAGACCTAAGGAAAAAAATATGATTATTTTGCCTCTTCCTCTCTGTATTATATGTCCTTTTTTTGTCTTAGCCACTGTATTATCTCCCAAGTTCTTTGCAGTGCTATTAAAGTGACCAAATGAGACAAAAACTGCCTTATCAAATTTGAACTGAATATTCAGTTTTTCCTACTGATAAGTTTCTTATCCTACGCCAAACACATTGCCTTTAGATCCTTCTTCTAAGTCTTAATTTTTTTTTTTTTGGGGGTCACACCTGGAAATAGTCAGGGATTTACTCCTGTCACTACACTCTGGACTTATTCTTCCAGAGCTCAGGGGACCATATGGATGCTGGGGATCGAACTCATGTTAGTAGTGTACAAGGCAAACACCCTACCAACTGTACTACCCTCTCTAGTCCTAAGTCTGTAGTTTTTTATAATCAGATCACTTGTCACTTGTCTTCCCGTTGTTCATCAATTTGCTCAAGGGCACCAGTAACATCTCCATATATCCTGTTGCAAGCAAGTGTACCCCAGGGGCATCTGCTTGCTCCAGAAGAGCCTCAAACCATTCCCTTCAGGTAGTGGGAATGAGGTCCATAATTGTTACTGGGTTTTGGCATATCAAATAAAACATTGTAGCTTGCCAGGCTCTGCCTTGTATGTGGCATACTCTTAGAAGGCTCTCATCTCGAGTATTTACTGATGAAACTCAAAGGGAAAAGATCAGGTTTTCTCTTGGGTGGAGCTCAGATGAGCTGTGGAGTCTGAATTTTGAAAACAACTGATCTCATGGTGTGGTGGTTGCTCTGGCTTCTTGGTAGGCTCACTGGGATGACGGGTCACAGCAGAACCTGCCTAGAACTGTATACAGTGTATAAATGTGAAAGATCCCGGAAAGGACCTGATCCTAACATCTAGTACTATCTAAGACTGTTGCACAGCCAACAAAGCTGTGGTCTGGCGTGACTGCTTCCCGGGATAGCTGGCATGGAGTTGGAGGAATGGGAGGAGGAGCCCAAATCCCCGCTCCAAGTCCGGCTAGACTGGCTCCTCCCTGCACATGTGAGCAAACCCTTGGAGCAATGTTGGACTTGGCCAGGGGCTGGCCGAGCCCCTCACCGCCATCCGGAGATCATTTTAATGGGTTGCTTCCACGTGGGTCCGAAATGGCACAGCTGTGGCTCCTAGAGTGGTTGGTCTGGATCTCTTCCGAGTTGCTAACTGAACCAAGTTAGGGACAGATAATATGTCAATAATTATGTCATCTATCATTTTCATTTATTTGATATCTACTTGAGTCTCTTACATTGAACTAAGGGATTATTTATATATTATATAGGTTTGATTCTTAGAAGAGAAATAAGGTATGTTGTTTTTCCTAGCTGGAACTATATGTTCCTCCATAAATTTCCTTTTATACAATTGCACTACATTGTATATAAATGGTCGTATATGAGGTTAGTGCTTCATTGAGTTTGGTTAATGTTCTTTGTGTATTCTAAGAGTATCAGTAACTTTAAGGGAAATAAATGAAATAAAATAAAACATGTTAATAAAAATGATAAGTTATTTCCTTAAAGTGCTGGCAAAATACCTGCTATGTATTCTAGTTAATACACTATGGCAGTCAGAGATTTTCTATACTCTTGTGGACTTTGTCTCCTGTTAATATACAGCCAGCATGAAGGTGAAAGACTAACTTTGCTGGAGAACTCAACAGGTTATGTGAAATAATCATGGGTAAATCAGACATTCTATTAATTCTAGTTAAGACTGATATTAAATTTGTGCTACAGATAAGAAAGACATATGGTTTGTTATTAGAGATGTTGTATTTGTTCTAAGGGAAATACTTTTTTATTTTTATTTATTTATTCATTTTGCTTTTTTGGGTCACACTGCAATGCTCAAGGGTTACACCTGGCTCTTCGCTCAGGTATTACTCCTAGCGGTGCTCAGGGGACGATATGGGATGCTGGGGATCAAACCCTGGTAGGCCACATGCAAGGCAAACGCCCTACCCACTGTGGTATTGCTCCGGCCCCAAGGAAATACCTTTTAATGAGATGCAAATAAAAATAGAATATGTTGTGCTGAATTTCCCATCATTCAGCTATATTTCTAAACCATAAACTCTTTGTAATATAATATTTAGAATATTCTAACCCATATAATAGAATACCATGGTTTAGGAATGACATGGTAAATTAAGCTCTTAACTATCTAAAGTTTGGTTAGTTTTTAACTTGTGTAAATTGACCAGATGCAGACCTCTTATATTTCATTTGTAACATTTCAATAAAATGTAACACATGTGTCCCTCTGCCAGCAATTTCTATCTTCATTGTCTATGCACCAACATCCACATACAAGGAAGAAGAAATTGAGAAATTTCTACATGGAATTGGAGGGGTTCTATAAAAAAAATCACACCTTCTACAAGATCATAGTCGGTGATTTAAATGCCAAGATAGGACCGAGATCGGCTGAAGAACTCCACATCGGGACTCATAGCCTAGAATGGAGCGAATAGGAGAGAGACTATCTGAGTTCATCATGTCCAACAAGACCATTCATGGGGACTCACAGTTCGAGAAGGCTGAAGCAAAACAATGGACATGGGAATTTCCTGGTAGACGGTTCCACAATGAAATTGACCACATCATCTTCAATAGATGGTTTTGCCTGACCAATGTTGTTGTTGTCCAAAAACTCCTAACAGGATCAAACCAAATTCTCGTTCTTGCAAAATTCTACTTCATGCAATGGGGAGAAAAAGTTGCAAAGTTTAAGAAGAGAACTCCCAGAATGACCACCAACTGGGAACTTCTTTGGCACCATTGCAACAACATGAGAAGATACCATCATTGATGTCATCGATGAAGAATACAACTGACTGGTTCAGCACCTCCATGATTGTGCAAAGAATGCTGCAAGAGAGAAAGCCACAAAAGGATGTCTGTCATCAAAAACTCTTGAGCTCATTCACCAATGTGGCAAGGCATGAGACTCAGGGGACAAAATGCTAACATCCAAGCTATGCGGCAGTCCAGAAAGCAATAAAGAAAGACTCAAAGAGGAATCCTTAAAGTATGTTGAAGAAAATATAGGAAAACCCCTCCACGACATTAAAGCTAAAGACATCTTCAAAGGTGAAACACCATTAACAAAGCAACTAGAAGGAAAGATAAACATATGGGACTACATGAAACTAAAGAGCTTCTGCACCTCAAAAGAAACAGCTACCAAGATAGAAAGACAGTCCACAGAATGCGAAAGAAGATTCACCCAATACCCATCTGATAAGGAGTTAATATCCAGGATATATCAGGCACTGGTACAGCTATATAAGAAGAAAACAGCCAACCACATTAAAAAAGGGGAGAAGAGATGAACAGAAACTTTGAAAAGGTAGAATTCGAATGGCCAAAAAGGCATATGAAAAAATGCTCAGCATCACTAAACATCAGAGAGATGCAAATCAAAACAATGAGATATCACCTCACACCACAGAGACTGACACATATCCAAAAGGGTAAAAAGCAAGAAAAGCTGGCGTGGATGCGGGGAAAAGGGGACTCTCATACATTGTTGGTGGGGATGTTGAATTGTACAACCTTTCTGGAATACAATATGGACATTCCTCCAAAGACTAGAAATTGAGCTCCCTTGGCCCAGCCATACCACTCCTGGGAATATACCCTGGGAAGCCAAAAACACACAGCGGAAACACAATCCGCACTTTTATTTTTATAGCAGCACTGTTCACAATAGCCAGAACCTAGAAACAACCAGTATGCCTGAAAACTGATGACTGGATAAAGAAACTGTGGTACATCTACACAATGGAATACTTATGCAGCTGTTAGGAAAAATGAAGCTATGAAATTTGCCTATAAATGTATTGACATGGAAAGGATCATGTTGAGTGAAATTAGTCAGAAGGAAAAGAGAGTGATATAGAATAACTGCATTTACTTGCATGACATATATATACATATATATACATATATATGCATATATATACATATATATGTACATATACATAGGCGAAATGTGGATCAGGAGGTCTTATAAAAGTGGAAATTACCATAAACGTGTGGAAGTCAGAGGTTAGGTAAGACAGAGAAGGGAACATGTGTGAATAAACGTCGAAAGGGGTAATGCCAAACTAGAACTGATCACTAAATACAGGCAAAAAAAATGCACATGATGGCCTCTAAGTGTATGTAGTGCAACACAATGTGAAAGAGAAGGAAAGAGAGAGAGGAGAGAGAGAGAAGACAAAAAAGATCCTGCCATTTAGGCAGGATATGGGATGGGGAAGGGAATTGGGGACTTTGGAGGTGAGAAATGGGCACTGGTGGAGGGTGGGGTGCTGGAACATTATGTGACCGAAACCTCTAAACAGGAACAGTGTTGTAATTGTATATCTCACAGTGGTATAATAAAATATTTAAAAAAATGTTTTCATAGAAAAAAAAGAGAGAAGAGCAGAAATACTGGAAGATGCAGCCTAAGCTGGGAAAAAGCATTCACAATGCCCGCCTGTCCTTCACCAAGTATATGACCAAGGTTACTGCCCTCTGACATCCTGATGGATCTATCACATCTTCCAGAATAGCAATGAAGAAGATTATCCATGACTGCTACTCAGATATCTTTGATAGCTACATCCACCAGCCCTCATATCAAATTCCGTAGGATGGATATGTTATTCCTAACATTCTCCCTTCTGAAATCCGACATGCCATTTCATCCATAAATAAAGGGAACAGCACCAGACCCAGACAGTGTCAGACCCGAACACCTGAAGAATCTGCCGAGAGTACTCATCAATACACTGGCTCGGCTTTTCACACACTACCTGTCTGTCTGAATGCAAGGTGCCTTCCCAATGGAAAACCAGGAGGACAGTTCTACTCTTCAAGAAGGGAGACAATCATGACATTGGCAACTATCGCCCCATCTGCCTGTTGTCCTTCATCTGCAAGCTGTTCACTCGAGTCATCCTGAACAGGATTCAGCACAATCAACCATATCCACACAGTAAACCAGGCTCATTGAGGTTTGTAGGGAGTTCAATATGTCGCTGTCTCACGCTCATTGATAAAGAAAACCTTTGATTTCTGGAGATTGTAGCAGTCATCGAACCCTAGCCAAATAGGGTGTTCAAACCCAATACATCAAGATCCTTTGTGAGCTCTATTACATATTCACCACCAGTATCTCACCATTCTACAAGGAATTAATTATTGATGTCAAAAGAGGGGTTCAGCAGGATGATACCATTTCACAAAAACTCTTCAGCGCCACCCTGGAGAACATCATGCGACAATTAGAATGGGAAGGAATGGGAGTGAAGATAGATGGTCGGGCAACTACACCACCTCTACTTCGCTGATGACATCTTTCTAATAACACCAAACATTAGCCAAGTGGCACAAATGCTGGCTGACTTCGACCGAGAATTTGGAAAAATACGCTCTACAGCTGAGTCTCAACAGAACTATGTTCATGAAAAATGCACTAGTTCCAGGGGCCCCATTCACTCTCTGTGGAACAAACATCTCTGAATGCAGCAGTATGTGCAACTAGTTCATTAGCTGCGCATGTGGAAGAGAACCTCATGGAATGCCTTCAAAAGCATCCAAGAAATAGATAAAAACACATAGAACCTCTAGCTCCGGTCACATCTCTTCTACTCCACTGTTCTTCCTGCATTACATATGCCTCCAGAGACCTGGGGCCCTACGAAAGCAGGATGAAAATGCTATTCAGGTCTCCCAAAGAGGAATTGGAAGAGCTATGATTGGAATATCATGCCTCACTCAAGTGAGAGAAGGAATCCGGAGTTCCGACCTCCATTGCTGTTCCAGAGTCAGGGACTTTGTCTCATTTGCCAAGGAATCGAAAATCAGATAGGCTGGACATATAGTGCGATTTGGAGACAACGGCTGGACTAGAGCCTTACCGACTGGATCGCACGGGATGATAAAAGATCACGTGGCTCCCGCGGACCCAAGTTGCCCCAGGGAAGAGCGGAAACTCCATCAACGGGAACCAAGGCAAACTGCCTTGGTTTCAACGCTGACCCCTTGGGTGCGGCGCCTCCCAGGACCGGCTGCAAAACTCCCCCAGCCCCACAGGTGTGTGTGTGTGTGACCCCTGCGCCTCCACGGACCCAAGTTGCCCCAGGGAAGAGCGGAAACTCCATCAACGGGAACCAAGGCAAACTGCCTTGGTTTCAACGCGGACCCCTTGGGCCCCTGCGCTTCCTAGAACATCCCAAAAACTCAAAACCACGCGACGCAGCGCGCCCACGCGATCCTCTTACTACCTATCTTGCATGAGGTACCAGTGAACCTTGGTTCCTACGTCCTTGCTACCCACCCAAACTCTGCAAACAGACCAGATACCTACTAACTGTACTATCTAGTCACCCAAGACCCCACATTTGCAACCTACAATAGTCATAATGGTAAAGCAACGCAAAATTCCATCAAGCTCTGTGAGTGAAGTCACTAGTCCAGATGAGCCAAGCAATACCAATGAGTTGTATAACCTCTCTGATAAGGAATTTCGGAAAGAAATGTTAAGGATTCATAAGGAATTCAAAGAAGCAATGGAATGCAAACTCAATAAAATACAAGAGGACATGATAGAAGAAGTGAGGAAAATGCAAATGGAAATGACAGATATTAAAAATGAGGTAAATGAAATGAAAAACACAGTGGAAAGCCATCATAGCAGAATAATAGCTACTGAAGAAAGAATTAGTGATCTTGAAGACGAGTTCCAAAGATTCTCTACACAACACCAGAAGATAGAAAAAAAGACTCACAATTACCGAACAGACAACAAGAGATAATCGGGATGAAGCCAGAAGAAACAACATACGGATCATTGGGGTCCCAGAAAGGCAAGAAGAAAAACCCTGATGAAGAAGAAACTGTCAAAGCCATCATTGCTGAGAAGTTCCCGAACTAAAGAACGCTTGCCTCAAGATCCAGGAGGCCCGTAGGATACCTGCTAAAAAGAAACCCCAACAAGAATACTCCAAGACACATCTTAATTAAAATGACAAAAACTATAGATAGAGATAGAATACTGAAAGCAGCAAGATCAAAGAAGGAAATCACATACAAAGGAACATCTCTAAGATTTACAGCAGACTTCTCTGATGAAACACTCCGAGCCCGAAAACAATGGTGGGATATTGTGAAAAGGCTCAATGAACTGCAGGCCTCACCAAGAATTCTTTACCCAGCCAGACTCACATTCAGATATGAAGGAAAGATACACAACTTCATGGATAAGCAACAACTCAGGAACTTCATGGACTCAAAACCAACTTTAAAAGAAGGACTGAAGGGTCTGCTGTAATACGACCAAACCCATAAGCACAACAAGCACAAACAGAAAGATGACACAAAATCCGATGACAATAATCTCTCTCAATGTCAATGGTCTAAATGCACCAATTAAGAGACACAGAGTAACAAAATGGATTAAAAAATTGAACCCAACATTCTGCTGTCTACAAGAAACACATCTGAATAATCAGAACAAACACAGACTCAAAGTCAAAGGTTGGAAGACCATTCTCCATGCAAACAACTCCTCCAAAAAGGCTGGTGTGGCCATATTAGTATCAGATAATATAGACTTCAGGCTGAAAAAGGTTAGAAGGGACAACGAAGGCCATTTCTTATTACTTAAGGGGTATGTACACCAGGAAGAAATTACACTACTAAACATATATGCACCCAACGAGGGGCCAGCAAAATACATAAAACAACTGCTAAGAGACCTCAAAGAAGACATTAACAGTAGCACAATAATAGTTGGAGACTTCAACACTGCTCTATCAACGATGGATAGATCAACAAGACTGAAACTCACCAAGGAAATATTGGCCCTCAAGGAAGAAATGGAAGAAAGAGAGCTAGTGGATATATACAGGGCTTTTCATGCCAAAAAAAGCTGAATACACATTTTTCTCTAGTGCACATGGAACATTCTCCAAGATAGACCATATGCTGAGCCACAAAGCATACCTCAATAAAATAAAAAAAGATAGAAATTGTGTCAGCTATCTTTTCAGACCATGATGCACTGAAAATGGAAGTTAACCGTACACAGAAACAGGGAGTCAAACCAAACACCTGGAAACTGAACAGCTCACTCCTGAACAACAAATGGGTCATAGAAGAAATCAAACAGGAAATCCAAAGATTTCTGGAAACAAATGAAAATGAAGACACCAACTATAAGAACTTGTGGGACACGGCAAAAGCCGTGTTAAGAGGGAAGTTTATAGCTCTGCAAGCATTCATCAGGAAACAAGAAAGGGCCCACATAAATAACCTGACTACACAGCTGAAGACATTAGAAAAAGACCAACAAAAGGAGCCCAACCCAGGCAGAAAAAAAGGAAATAATAAAACTTAGAGAGGAAATCAATGAGTTGGAAACCAAAAAAAAACAATCCAAAAGATTAATGAAACCAAGAGCTGGTTTTTTGAAAAAATAAACAAGATTGACAAACCATTGGCAAGACTTGTAAGGACAGGGAAAGAGAGAACCCAAATAAACAGAATCAGAAATAAAAAGGGTGACATCACAACAGAAACCACAGAAATCCAAAAGATCATCAGAGATTACTTTGAGAGCCTGTATGCCGTGAAACATGAGAATCTAGAAGAAATGGATCAATTCCTGAAGTCCTATAACCTCCCACGGCTGAAACAAGAAGACCTCCAATACCTGAATAAGCCTATCACCATTGAGGAAATAGAAACAGTAATTAAAAGACTTCCCAAACACAAAAGCCCAGGTCCAGACGGATTCCCTAGTGAACTCTACCAAACCTTTTAAGGAGGACCTACTGCCAATCCTTTTCAAGCTCTTCCAGGAAATAGAAGAAACAGAAACACTCCCAAACAGCTTCTACGAGGCACATATCACCCTGATACCCAAAGCAGGGAGAGACAACACAAAGAAAGAAAACTATAGACCAATATCCCTGATGAACACGGATGCTAAGATCTTCAACAAAATACTAGCAAACAGAATCCAAAGACTCATCAAGAAGATTATACATCATGACCAAGTAGGATTCATCCCGGGTATGCAAGGATGGTTCAACATTCGCAAGTCAATCAACATAATACATCATATCAATAAGAGAAAAAATAAAAACCATATGATCCTATCAATAGACGCAGAGAAAGCATTTGACAAGATCCAGCACCCGTTCATGATTAAAACCCTCCAGAAAATGGGAATTGAAGGGACTTTCCTCAAGATAGTTACAGCCATCTACCAAAAGCCCACAGCGAGCATCATTCTAAATGGGGGAAAAGTTGAAAGCCTTCCCCCTGAGATCAGGGACAAGACAAGGTTGCCCACTCTCACCTCTTTTATTCAATATAGTACTGGAAGTACTTGCCATAGCAATCAGAGAAGAAAAGGACATCAAGGGCATCCAGATAGGCAAGGAAGAAGTCAAGCTATCATTATTTGCAGATGACATGATATTATACCTAGAGAACCCTAAACTCTCTACCAAAAAACTCCTAGAAACAATAGACGCATATAGTAGAGTGGCAGGATACAAAATCAACACCCAAAAGTCGGTGGCTTTCCTATATACAAATAACGAAAGAGAAGAAAGGGATATTAAGGAAACAATTCCATTCACAATTGTGCCACAGAAAATCAAATACCTAGGAATCAACCTACCCAAGTGTGTAAAGGACCTGTACAAAGAAAACTACAAGACATTGCTCCAAGAGATAAAAGAGGACACAAGGAAATGGAAACATATTCCCTGCTCATGGATGGGGAGAATCAACATTGTCAAAATGGTAATACTCCCTAGAGCTCTGTACAGATTCAATGCAGTCCCTATAAGGATACCCATGACATTCTTCAAAGAAATTGACCAAACACTCCTAAAATTTGTGTGGAACAATAAACCCCCAAGGATAGCTAAAGCAATCCTCGGGAAAAAGAAGATGGGAGGCATCACCTTTCCCAACTTCAAACTGTACTACAAGGCAGTAGTAATTAAAACAGCATGGTATTGGAATAAAAACAGACCTGTGGACCTATGGAATAGAATTGAGTATTCTGACACCAACCAACCTCAAACACATGATCATTTAATCTTTGATAAAGGTGCAACGAGTCTAAAATGGAGTAAGGAAAGCCTCTTCAACAAGTGGTGCTGGGAAAACTGGGCAGCAACATGTAAAAAATGAATTTGGACCTGTGTCTAACACCATGCACAAAAATCAGATCAAAATGGATTAAAGATCTCAATATCAGACTTGAATCCATAAAGTACATTGAAGAAAATATAGGAAAAACCCTCCACGACATTGAAGCTAAAGGCATCTTCAAAGGTGAAACATCACTAACAAAGCAACTAGAAGAAAAGATAAACATATGGGACTACATGAAACTAAAAAGCTTCTGCACCTCAAAAGAAACAGTGACTAAGATACAAAAGCAGTCCACAGAATGGGAAAGAATATTCACCCAATACCCATCTGATAAGGGGTTAATATCCAGGATATATCAGGCACTGGTAGAACTTTACAAGAAGAAAACAAACAACCCCATCAAAAAATGGGGAGAAGAAATGAACAGAAACTTCAGCAAGGAAGAAATTCGAATGGCCAAAAAACATATGAAAAAATGCTCATCATCACTAATCATCAGAGAGATGCAAATCAAAACAACAATGAGATACCACTTTACACCACAGAGACTGGCACATATTCAAAAGAGCAAGAACAACAAGTGCTGGCGTGGATGTGGGGAAAAGGGGACACTCATCCATTGTTGGTGGGAATGCCGGCTGGTACAGCCTTTCTGGAAAACAATATGGACATTCCTCCAAAGACTAGAAATTGAACTCCCATTTGACCCAGCCATACCACTCCTGGGAATCTACTCTGGGAAACCAAAAATACGCAGCGGAAACACCATCCCTACTTTTATGTTCATAGCAGCATTATTCACAATAGCCAGAATCTGGAAGCAACCAGAGTGCCCGAAAATCGATGATTGGATAAAAAAGCTTTGGTACATCTACACAATGGAATACTATGCAGCTGTTAGGAAAAATGAAGTTATAAAATTTGCCTACAAATGGATGGACATGGAGAAGATTATGTTGAGCGAAATTAGCCAGAAGGAGAGAGACAGATACAGAATGACTGCATTTATTTGCATGGCATAAATATATATGTACATATTATGATACCAATATCCAAGGTCAAGTGAAACATATATCAGGAGGTCTTGTCAAAGGTGGAAATTATCACAAACGTGTGGGAGTCAGAGGCTAGGTAAGACAGAAAATGGAACAGTGTGCTAATAATTGTCGAGGGTACTAATGCCAACCTAGAACTGAGCATTAAATAGAGGCAAAAGGATACACATGACAACCTTTTAATGTATGTTCTGTAATCCATAGTCTGGAAGGGAAGGAAAAGAGAAAGAGAGAGAAAGGGAAAGAAATAAAGAACCTGCCATGGAGGATGGGCTGGGGAAGGGGGAGGGAACCGGGGACGTTGGTGGTGGGAGATGGGCACTGGTGGCGGGATGGGTGCTGGAACACTGTGTGACCAAAACCCAAATATGAACTTTTTAATTGTATATCTTTGTAATTGTAAAAAATAAAAAAATTTAAAAAAAAAGTCACGTGGCTGCCCACATACAAGATGGTCAGACTTCTTCGCCAAGAACCTGAATGAACGGTTTGAGGCTCTTTATATTCCTGAAGCAACTAGATGCTATTGGGCTACACTGACACATGATAGGGTCAAATGGAAATGTTACTGGTGCCCGCTCGAGCAAATTGATGAATAATGTGATGTCAAATGATCAAGTGATTGTTAAATGTTTTTAGCACTAATTTATAATTTCCTAATCAAAGTAAGCAACATATAACCTATAACTTTATGTTTTAATAGTATATTATTTGTAATGAATGACTTCATAGGACATGCATCAACAGATTCTTTTTTATAATTTGGATGTTTCTATTGAATTTTGAAACCTAATATTTAAAAATGCGTCCAAGGATGGGAAACTACAGTTACTTCAATTTTTTGTTTTGTTTTGTTTTTGTTTTGTGGCACACCTAGCTGTGCTCAGGGTTTACTCCTGGCTGGGAACTTGAGGATGATTCCTGACAGTACTTGGGTGACCGTGATCATACAAAGTGCTGAGGCTAAACCTAGGTCATCTGCATACAAAGGAAGAATCCTATTCAATGTACTATTTCTCTGGACCTATTTGAATTTTCCAAGTTAGTGCAACTAGTTCATTAGTATTAACAGGGAGAGGTTTCCTTAAGATTAACCTCTTTCAGTAAGAAAGAAAGGCATGAACATAAAATGATTGCACTCATTTGTAGACTATTAAAATACATAGTATGAAGCTAATAACAGAGGACAATAGAAACAAGGGCCAGGAGGATGGGTTCACTGTTGGAGTCTTACCAAATTGGGGAGGGAGAAGCAGTAAGATAGAGAATGGGCCACTATGACAATGGAAGTAATCACTCCGGACAAGAATTGAGTGCTGAAAGGAGGTAGAACGATATACATGATAACATTTCAGTACCTATATTGCAAATCATAATGCCCAGAAGGAAAGAGAGAGAGAGAGAGAGAGAGAGAGAATGAAAAAAAAGTGTCAGCCATATAGGCAGACTGGGGTAAAATGCAGGGATTGGTGTTGGCAGGAGGTAAACTGGGCACTTTGGAGGTGGGAAATGTATACCGAGAAGGGACTGAAATCCAATCATGAACAACTTTAACTGTGTATCTCTTGGTGATTCAGTTAAAAAAATAAAAGATTCACCTCGTTTTTTTCAGCATGTTTTAGTGGATAACTATTACTGTTCTAAGCACTGGCATGAAAAATTCAAATTTCTTATGAAAAAGTGCCACATCAAAAGGAAATTTGCTGAAGGACATGTGGTTGGAAAAGAGGAAAAGGGATGACTAATCATAGCAGAGGATGCTTCCCTCATAAGACAATATAAGACCCAGAGCAAAATATTTATAAGAAAGGATCATGAGGGGCCGGAGCGATAGCCCAGCGGGTAGGGGCGTTCGCCTTGCAGCGCGCCCGCTCATGCCGGCCTGGGTTCGATCCCGGCATCCCATATGGTCCCCCCGAGCGCCGCCAGGAGTAATTCCTGAGTGCAGAGCCAGGAGTAGCCCCTGAGCATTGCCGGGTGTGACCCAAAAAGCAAAAAAAAAAAAAAAAAAGAAAGAAAGGATCATGAATAACAAAATTTTGGATAATTGATCACTTGATATATATTAGGAGTGAGTGAATAATTTTGCGATAAGCATGCAAGATGCACAATGGTACCCATGACAGATGAAATCTTAGCCTTTAAATGACTGGCTAAAAATCAGTGAGCAGAAGGGATTGGGGGTGGAAAGAAGTACAGTGGGGAAAGCAAATCAACGGAAAACTGAAAACTAGTTATTGTATTTAAAAAAATTTAAAGACACTTTATTGTCTTTCTTATGACATTATACTTTTAGAATAATATCAACAGTCTTACATGAAAACATCTTCTTACTTACATCTTTTGTTTTTGTCATTACAACTAGTATTAATAAAGCCAATATAGTCTTTTTTAAAAAATTGAGAATGTGTTAGTAGTTACTGTATTCAGTAATTGTGACTGGCTCATCTTATTTCACATAGTGTATTTCACTAATATGAAGTATGAGTCATGTGTCATAGGAGCCTTCCTTTAAAACATTAATAATTTCTGATTGCATGCTATATATAATCATATGTGTTTGATTGTGTGCTATATGTAATTATATGTGTGTATATTTTATGTGCATATGCACAACATACTTTATCTAGATTCACATGAATATTGTTATTGCATTTATTTATTTTATCCTTTTAGATTACAGTGACATTACTTAGCACACTTTTTAGCATTTCTAATTAGTGGTAATTAGACAGACAGACAGTGAATTAGTGATGCTTAATATACATATCCTTGTTAGCAATTTATATGTCTTCCTTGGAAAAATTTTTTACTCAACTCTTTGTCCATTTTTATTTTGCTTTTTTGGAGGCGTCACACTGGTGATGCTCAGGGATTCCTCCTGGCTCTGCACTCAGGAAATACTCCTGACAGTGCTCAGGGGGCCATATGGGATGCCAGCGATTGAACCCAGGTTGGCCACATGAAAGGCAAAAACCCTACTATCACTCAGGACCCCTTTGTCCATTTTTTTTTGGACACCCATTAATGCTCAGGGGGTTACTCCTGGATCTGCACTCAGGAATTACTCTTGGCAGTGCTTGGGGACCATATGGGTTGGCCTCATGCAAGGCAGATGACCTACCTGCTGTGCTATCGCTCATCCCAGCCCTTTATCCATTTTTATATGGATAAGTTTTTATTGTTGAGTTGTTGTAGTCTTTATGTATTATTAATATTAATCCTTTCTCTGGCATAGGATTCACAAAGTTTTATATCATTGTGAATATTTTTTGTCTCACTTTCATGTTGATCACTTGTATCACTTGTACCCCTTGTCTTCCCATTGTTCATTGATTTGCTCCAGCAGGCACCAGTAACATCTCCAAATGTCTGTTGAGAGCAAGTGTAGCCCAAGGGTATCTGCTCGCTACTAAAACACGAAGAGCCTCAAACCATTCATTCATGTCATGGTAATGAGGTCTATAACTGTTACTGGGTTTTGGCATATCAAATACAACACAGGTAGCTTGCTAAGCTTTGCTGTGTGGTGGTACACTCTCAGTAGTAGGCTTTCGTCCTCATGCATTTACTGATGAACCTCAACTGGGAGAGATTGGCTTTTCCCTTGGGTAGAGCTCTGAGGAGCTATGGAGTCCGAATGTTGAGAATGACTGACCTCATGGTGTGGGGGTTCCTCTGACTTCTTGTTAGGCTCAGTGAGATGACGGCCCATGGCTAGAACCTGCCTAGAACTGTATACAGTGTATGAATGTGAAAGATCCTGGGAAGACTTGATCCTAACTTACAGTATTATCTAAGATGGTCGTGTGGCCGCTGTGCAGCTGTGCACCAGCGCAGCTCTGGGTCTAGAATGTCTCTCTTCCAGTGATGCTGACTGTGGTGTTTGGGAGCTCTATGATTATCAGACCCCAAAAATAACCTTCTTTAGCGTGTGTTCATGTTGATAATCACCTTTAATGCAGAAATCAACTTGCAAGACAAGATTTTTAATATTTTTTTTTTTGCTTTTTGGGTCACACCCGGCAATATTCAGGGGTTACTCCTGTCTCTTTGCTCAGAAATTACTCCTGGCAGTGCTCTGGGGACCATATGGGATGCCGGGGATCAAACCTGGGTCGGCTGCATGCAAGGCAAACGCCCTGCCACTTGCTATCACTCCGGCCCCAGATTTTTAATTTTAATGAAGCCCAAATTATCTGTTTTCTTTTGTTTTCTGTGCTTTTAGTGTAACATTCAAGAAATCAGTTTTAAAATTCACTAACTTTTTGCAAACTATGTTAACCAGTTTCCTAAACTATTTTCTCTCTGGTTGAATAATATTAGTACTCTTTAAAAAATTAGTTCGATTCTATAAGCATGCATTTATTTCTGAAATCTCTCCATATTTTCTGTGATTGATAATACTTTTAAAAAGTAATATTTGATCTTTGAGAAGGAGACAGGAAACTAGCTTCATGTATTTGCTGTTACCTCTGTTACTGGACTGCTCAAACTTTCACTCAGAAAACCTTTCTAGGTACCTGGTGCTGGGAACACACTTCAGTATTATGAAACTTATAGTCAAGTTGTCAGCTATTGAATGAGTTGATACACAAAGCATTCAGGAAGAATTCCTCTATAAAATAAAAAAATAAATAAAAGTAATGTTTTTAGGTCTTTTAAATGTTCACAGCAAAATTGAAAGGAAGGTACAATGATTATGTACCCTTGCCCTCACATTAAATAACATTGAATTAAAAAATGTTGTTGTTTATGTTGTTTGTTTAAAATGGTGTTGACCTTTATAGTCTTTATGTTCATTGTTATCTCAGTACTACCAAAGTAACCACAACCTACAACCTGCCATCCTTGCCCAGTTGGTCATACCCTGCTCACCTGCAGCTGTTCCCCAACCAGGTTTTCTCAGTTTGTGTTCCAGTACCTCGAGTTTATCAATTGGTAGTGTTTATTTCACTATTTATTTCCCTATGCACCACAGATGAACAATAATCTGGTTCTTGTCTTTCTCCCTCTGGCTAATTTTGCTTAACGTGGTGCCTCCAGTTCCACCCAAGTGGCAGCATACTGCATGGTTTTAACTCTTTTCTTAGTGCTACATAATGTTTCATTGGATATGTATACTCCATATTTTGTACCTGTTCTTCCGTCCTTGGACAATTGTATTGTTTCCTATTGTACTTAGCACTGCAATAAGTGTATGTGTACTTTCAGATTAGTACTTTGCATACAGTGATTTGTGCCAAAAAGTGGAGTCACAAGTCACAAAGACACAGTTTTCTTACTTTCTGAGCCATGGCCAAACTATTTTCCATATAGGCTGAACCAGACAATTGTTTCACTAGCAATGAATGAGAGATTTTTTTCCCCTCTTAACGGCATCCCTGCCAGCACTAGTTGTTTCCAGTAATTTTGACATACATAGTTAGAAAATAACTTGGATGAATTTTTTAAAATATTTTATTATGCCACCATGAGATATTCAATCACAAGATGTTCATGTTTGATTTTCAGCCATACAGCATTCCAGCACCCATCCCTTCACCCATGCCCATTTCCCACCACCAATGTCCACATTTCCCCTCCCCCTTCCCCCTCTCTCTCTCTCTCTCTCTCACTCTCACTCTCTTCTCTCACTTTTTATACATTGTGGATTGTAATACATTTAGACGTTATCACGTATTTCTCTTTCCCTATATTCAGTGCTTGGTTCTTGGAAGGTATCATTATTTTCAATGATTATCAGCACACTTTTCCCTTCTCTGTCTTAACTAGCCTCTGACTTCCACACATTTGTGGTATACCAGATTTTGAGATATTTTACGGGCACTCTGTGCCCATGCGCTATGTGGATCAGACTATGTCCAGCTGTGAATTCAGGACCAGAGGATGTGGTTGTGTTGTATGAGGTTTTCTGACTTCTGGGAGCCTGGTGGAGGACAGGCCAAGGAGCAAAAGCCTGACCCCATCCCAAGATGCCCATCAGTCTAGCACAGGGGAGGCAGGCAGAGACTCTGCCCTGCACCCAAATACCTGGCGTCGGGAGGAGAGCCCCAGCAGCAGTTCTGGGCGGGCCACCAGGCCTTTGTGGAAGGAATTGAGGTGGGGAGAGATGGTCCCAGTCTAAGATCCCCAAAAACCTGGTCAGCATAGTCGCTAAGTCCCGCATTACTGGACCTGAATTTGGCTTCTCTCTTGGGTCGGGCTGTGTCCAGCTGTAGAGTCCAGACCAGAGAATAACTGTGATTGTGTTGCAGGGAGACCAAGGAGCAAAAATCTTGGGATCCTGGCTGAGGACAGTCCACGGATGAATTTTTTTCTTTAGGATTAATTTTAGATTTCTCTGACCTTTTTGAAGTTTTCCAACTTAGTGCAACTAGTACATTTGTATTAATGTACTAGATTTTCAGAAAAATTGGAAAAAGCGTTCAGTGAGTACCATTATATTCCTCACCTAGTTTTCACTTTTTTTAACATTTTATACGACCATGGAACCTTTATTAAAATGAAGAAACCAATAGTACTGTATTACTATAAGCTAAATACTCCATACATATGCAAATTTTGCCATTTAAATTAGCATTATTGGATGTGATATATTGGAACAAATTACCATGTTACCTAGCCCAATCTTGTGCACTTTGATAGTTCTCAGTCTCTCATAATTTAAGGGCATGCTTAATATGACCTTAAATTATGAGAAATATTGGCCAAGTATTTTATTAAATTTCCTCTAATATGGTTTCTCGATATTTGCAAGATGATTACACTAGAGTTTTGAGTTTTCAAAGGAATATTATAAAAGATGAAGTTACTCTCTCATCACATTATTTGAGCCACTGTGTTGTCTCTTCAGTTGCATACATGAAAATCTTTTCATGAATGCTTCTTGCTATTATTGCATATGTTCTAGCCATATATTGTCAAAATCAATCTTTCAATGATTTTCAAACTTTTACAGGAAATTAAACAGAAATGTAGTTTTTTGACGATTGCTTCAAATAATACTGAACTTAGTGGATGAGAATTACAATTCTGTCTACTACTAGGCAGGTTCTAAGTCACCTGCTTTCTCCATCTGAGGAAGGATTGTGACTTAGGCTTCCCCTCCCAGTTCTCAGAGATTTACAACTAATACATATTTTTTTGGTTTTGAGTATTGGATAGGACTTTTTATGCAATTGGATTCTTCAGCCTAAAAATATGTTGTTCAAATGGTTGAGATTGAGTCAGTCTAAAAATAAAAATCTGCAGTGGTTACCATGGGTTTATCATTCTTCTATTAGGCCACACTCAGCTTTCAGTCTGTGTGCACAGAATTCTATTATTGTCCCTAGTTCACAGTGCATTTTTGTATTGCATTTTAAAAATATACAGTTGATTTCAATTGAGAAACCAAACAAGATGTATAGTAGAGATGATTATGCAGATGTCTATCCATTGTGATTGCTTCAGGTTTATTTGTAGGAGAGAGAACATTGTCCTTGAGAGTTGGGTGCCATATGTACAAATTAAGCTTACAAGTCTTCCTGCACTGTGTTTACTTATCAGTTCATTACATAAATAAATTTCCTGCCCTACAGGTACTTAAATTTTTTTTATTAATGAGGTCTTGGAAACATCTCCTATTACTCAGTCCTAAGCTCTTAGCCGCACACTGCCAGTCTTTTGCCTGTAATAAGTAAATAAGATTAAAACAAAATAAAACTCTGTCCTCACTTAAGATAGTGATTATCATGAGTATGCCTTATGTAACCAGGCTTAATCCTTGTATTTCTAGATGCTTCTTGATATCAGTATCAGCAGCTGACCTCATTGACCCTATTATAAATCTGTTTTGTAGAAACAAGTATGTCTGTAAGCAAAACCTTCCTCCCAGCCTAATTTCTTGTAAGTTAATCATCTGAACTACCTCTTCTAATGCAGACATTCAGTAACCTGAAGAAATGAACTGGCTTGTGAATTTTGATTTTATTGCTAATTGTAGTTTTCAGCTATGAGTTTGTAGTAGTGGGGGCAGGAAAAAGGACCAGCCAATGAGCTATGCAAAACTTGCACAAACCACTGAAGTAATTTTCTAATGAAAGAGAATGTGTCCAAATCCCTTATTACTTGAGACACAGCCAGGGGCCTTCCCCTTGTCCCATCAAACACCCAAGGTAAATGACAAAAATGTTAATTAGGTGTCAACAAAGAGAAATGTTTTTTCGATGATCATCATCATCATGTCAATGATGAGCATTGAATATAGGCAAAAAGATACACTGGATAACCTCTAACTGTATATATTGCAATCCACAATGTGTAAGAGAAGGGAGAGAGAGAGAAAGAGAGAGAGAAAAAAGTGATAAAGAACCTGCCATAGAGGCAGGCTAGGGAGAGAGGAGGAATTGGGGACATTGATGGTGGGAAATGGGCACTGATGGGGCGATGGGTGCTGGAACACTATATGACTGAAACCCAAACATGAACATTTTGTAATTGTATATCTCACTATGGTATAATAAAATATTTTAAGAAAAGCAGAGAAATGTGTAAAAACAACAAAGAGAGGTAGAACATTTATAGAGATGTAAGTGAATATTGTGCTGTACTTAATCTAAACCAGTATCACTTGTATCACTTGTCACTTGTCTTCCCATTGTTCATCGATTTGCTTGAGCGGACACTAGTAACATCTCCATACTTCCTGTTCCATGCTAGTGTAGCCCAACAGCATTTGCTTGCACCAGAAATACTAAGACCCTCAAACCTTATTCATTCGGTCATGGGAATGAAGTTTGTAATTGTTACTGGCTTTTGCCATATCAAACATGATACTGGTAGCTTGCCAGGCTCTGCCTTGTGGGTGGTATACTCTTGGTAGTAGGCTCTCATTTTGTGCATTACTGGTTAAGATTGGCTTATCTCTTGGGTGGAGCTCTGATGAACTGTGAAATTCCGGATGTTGAAAATGGTTACCCTCATGGTGTGGGGGTTCCTCTGGCTTCTTGTGAGGCTCTATTGGGATGGCAGGTCAGGGCTAGAACTCGCCTCCCTCCCAGATGCTTCATGATCAGTTGAGCACAGGGAGAGCCTGTAGCAGCTCTGCCCAGCGTATCTGTCTCTGGTTCAAGCATACCTGGGCTTGACATAGGTTTCTCTGTAGGGTGGGACTCTGATGAGCAGGGCTTTGAGATCGGCTTATCTCTTGAGTGGAGCTCTGACAAGCTGTGGAGACTGGATGTTGAAAATGGCAGCCCTCATGTTGTGGGGGGTTCCTCTGGATTCTTGTGAAGCTCTATTGGAATGATGGGGGTAGGGCTAGAACTTCCTTCCCTCCCGGACGCCCTCATGCATTATACTACTGGTTTTGATTCCTTCTGGGAGGTATCTGGGAGGAATCTAAACCAGTAATATAATGATTCCATAGTAATGCTAAGTCTGCCAACCCCATCAAGAAAGAGGCTCATTATGGTCAGTTAACTAATGCAACTGTGAATATCTTCTAAACCTGGACTCTTTTAATCTGTGTGCCCTGAATTACTATGCAGTGAAACTATTCCTATTGTATTTATGCTAAGAAAGTAACAACAGTTTCAGTGCTAGTCTTAACATGATTGTATTGTAATCAGCAGGGTTTTAAAAATTGTCTCAAAGGTTAATCTTGGTGATCATCACATTATATTCACTCTTATTCTTATCAGTTATATTTAGTGGCAGATTGCAAGCTTTTCCTTATTATCCTGTTAAATCAAGAGGTGAAAGCCTTTCAAGGCTTCTCTTTTTAAACATCTTTTATTAATGCTAATATGCCAGATGGGAGAAATTAGAATGGTTCTGTTCTTCCTGCTGCCACTACCCACAATTTTACCACATCATTTGCTGGTTAAGGAAGCATATGAAAATGATAGGTAGAGCATACAGTTGTAAAAGTTCAGAAATGATGGAATTCCTTGTCAAAGAAAAATCTTTCTTCTTTCTAAAAAAGTCACCATTATCTGTATATACCTAAGGAACAATGGAGTTTATATGAAGGGTAGTATTTCCCAGTCACTGATAGTACTTTACTCTTACTTCAAGCCAAAAGCTGTCATGATAATTATATAAGAATAATACCACCTTGGTCCATTGGGTTCATTGTCCAGAATAACTTAATTTATATAAATATTGCTTCTTTCTCATTCTTTTACCCATTGGAAAGTTTGATGTTCTAGTGAATGCCTGCTTAATTTTTTTACAGGTCTTGGAGAAATACATAGAAAATATTTCAGGTTTGAAAAAAGGAATGAAATAGAAAATAGTTTAAGTTTATCAATATATCTAGGAGAGTATTTTCAGCCCTTCCTCTAGACATTGATAAGGTTTGGATTTGAGGCCCAATGATTATTTCACTTGATCTTTAAGTTTTGACAAGCAATATTAAAAAGCATAAGAAAGGTGACACTATTATAGGGATTAGCTTCAATCATCTCTAATTTTTGCTTAAACAAAATCATTTACAAACTTAAGTGTATAATATTTAATTATAATTGTATTCATTTGAAACCTTACTCTCTTCCTATCACCTCTTTAGCTGATTAGGACTTTCTAGTTGAGAGCTGGTTCCAGTAAAGGACCAAAACTTTTCTGTCATTTTTGTTTTTAGATGAGCACCACATCAAGCGATGTTCAGTGCCTGCTCCTGGCTCTGTGCTCATGAACCATATGGACTGCCGTGATTGAACCCATGTCAGCCATGTGTGAGGCAAGAACTCTATTCACTCTACTATCTCTCTGGCTTCAAACCTTTTCTGTTTTTCAAAGGGGAAATTAGATTGTTAATGCTCCCATTACTTTCAGTGAATCGCCAGTCTGGGCTTAGGTGAGTCTAGTTATTTATTTTCTTTGATCCTGTACCTAAATCTGGAAACAGTCTTCTCAGTTTAATCTGTTTGTACAATTCTCCATGCATCTCTTCCCCAGTATGTCTCCCATAATCCATACTTCCAAAGATCAAAGAGCAAATGTATGAATTAATGGCTACATATGTTTGATAAACTTGAAAATTGCATTGAATTTTACTTGCCCAGCATGACTTAGATCTATAGGAAAAGAAAGGAGTAGATAAAAGTCAGAATTGTTGGAAAGAGAATAATAGGGAAGTAAAAAGAACAAAAGAAATAGAATCATAATACATGCATTCAAGGAAAGAATCTTAAATTCTGTTAGTGTACCATCTCTAGTAAGCCACTTAATTTCTTTGAATTTCAGTTTCTTTACTAGGAGTCTTTTGGTCTTAAAGCTTTGTATTCATTCACTAAAAAAATATTTTGGAGGGATAAGTGGTATGTCTGAAACTTTATTTTCTTTACATGATTATTGATATTTGTGTGAGAATTATATAAAATATGAAGTGTGTCATAGAATAGTGATAATATTGTTTCATAATTTATTATGCAAAATGACACAAAGCCTTATAATATCTTTTGTGAATATAGCGGTCTTTTGTATTGATTTTATTCCATTTAATTAGATTTTCAGGTTTTCTAAAGTATAAGTTTTACTCATGTAAGTGTACAGCTGAAAAGATAAATAATATTTTTACAGAAAAGAATATGTTTGGAGATCAGGGTCAGATATAATTCTGCTACAGTCACACTAAAGAAAAATTACTGCAC
Organism: Cryptotis parvus; assembly: GCA_021461705.1. Classification (NCBI taxonomy): domain Eukaryota; kingdom Metazoa; phylum Chordata; class Mammalia; order Eulipotyphla; family Soricidae; genus Cryptotis; species Cryptotis parvus. Next base: position 33,615 of record JAJIBD010022196.1, read on the forward strand.
CCTCACTACCAACACCAACACAGACAACAAGAACACAAAAGCATTGTCTATTTTTGGCCAACAAATAGTAAGATTTATTTCCCATTTTCCGTGTGTACAGGACCATCAGACTGCACATGAAATATAGAAATCACCTTACATTACTATAACTGAAAGCTAAAGTAATAATAAACTATGCACAACTGCCAAAATTAAGATTATAAAGTCAGGACTTCTCTAAGATGTACTTGCATTTTAAAAATTGTTCTTATTGTTTAAAAATGGTATTTTTGTGAAAACAATATATAATGTTTTTCTGTCTGCCCCTATAATTTTAAGGTTGTTTTGTGATGACCACAGTCTGCAAACTATTCCTTTTTTAACCATTTCTGAGAAGAAAATACACACAACTGCAATAACCATATTAAGAGACAGTGCTACTAGACAGAGGCTAATAGTAGGAGACACACTGTAATGGCAGATGTAATGCTTTCATTTTTAAGTACAATAAAGGTAGGCCAGATGTAAAGCACATGGTCACTGGAAACAGCAGCTGTTCTGGAAACTGATATGAATGTAGGGAAGTTCCAAATGTCAGGTAGCTCGATCTTTTGCTTTCCTTTTCTAAATGCCTTTTTCTGAATCCAGCAGAGTTACAACTATTGCCTAAAAAGGAAGTATATTTCAGTTTCTGGTATTCATTTTCAGAAACAGTAAAAGAATATATTTGCTCTATAAAAGTTGTATTAGTTGGCATTCAGGAATGCCAACTCTGGTCTGCTAACTTTCCCAATCATCTTCCATGTCTCCTAATGTTTTTCATTTTAGGAGAATTCCAGAATCTTCTTGGAGAAAATATACTCAAAGATTTATCACACAAATTTTTACGTGTTTCTATAAAAAACAAGCACGAGATACATAAAGGAACTTTGACATGTTTGAACTGATTAGTACGGTTATTAAAGCAGGTGTCTGGTAGTGCCAATATAGAGAACAGTTGGCAGTTGAAAAAAAATTGGGCCCTTAATAGCTGGTTATATTGCATGTCTGGCTTAGGATGATACTGCGGAATTATTAATGAAATATCGTCCTTATTTATTAGAATGTTGTCATGTAAATTGGATTATTTTAATTTAGGAGAAATGAACTTTCTATGAAAGCCTTGACCAAAAAAGTCATTCATCTTAGCCTTAAAGAAGGATCTTTCATCCATAGTAGTGAGGACCTGCCAGACACTATCCGAAATGAGGAACCTTTATTCTGTTCTTATTTTGTTCAAGTGCATTCATCTTCTGTACATTTTTGCAATCAGAAATTTGTCAATGTCAGGGAAAAATATTCAGAATGAGTAGCTGCTGCTCTAAGGCTGTGTGCGTCTGGCAACATTGAACGCGTGCAGATAACATTCCACCTGATGAGGATGCTTGTAACAAAAACCTTGTTTAAATCGGAAAGGTTTAAATTATTTTTCCCCACACGGAATGAATTTTAAAGGTTATAAAAATGCAATAACAAACATTTAATTAGCACTCTACACACAGCTCCTTAGATAGTATTTTCATTGCAGCTTGCACTTTTTTATTCTGTGTGAGTAAAACTAACTTTACTAAGACCACATGGAGAGGAAGTGAGTTTCCGAACGTTGCACAGATAGGAAGACTGTGGATCAAGAACTCAAAGCCTAGAGTTCTGATGTAAATTTCACTCTTTTTCATACTGCTGCCTGTCCTTGCACTGCAGTAGGCAAATAAACTACTCAGTGCGTAATTGCATACTCTCTTTGTAACATTTTTACCAATGGGGACTAGGGCAGGGATCCTGAGCACACCCTGAATTGCTCAGAGTTTCCGCCTAGCTCTGCATTCAGAGGTCAGTCCTGGCAGGGAATGGGGTGCCAGGGATTGCGTCCCGGTGGGTCATGTGAAAACCAAGTGTCTTACCTACTGTACCATTGTTCCGGCCCCTCAATGCTAACTTTTACTTCTGGGTGTGGGACATATTTAAGTAGTGTGCAGGAGACGCAGGCACCGATCCAGGGAAGTTTTGGTGAGTGAGGCCAGCGAGGGCCTGAGAAAGTCGTTTTTTGCTCAGCACCTGCGATTGTAAGCCCCATACTTAATTCTGTGAGATGTGATGGGATACCTGGTACATCAGTATACAAGGCTTTGAGATATCTCGCCGGCAGGGAGCAACTCTTCCATGGGTCTGCTTCCCTGGATGATGGACTCTGTGCCGGCAGAAGTTCTGGGCAGGTCCACCGGGGAGTTCCCGATGGGACCGAGGTGGAGGAGTGCCAATATAGAGAGAAGTTGGCAGTTGAAAAAAATGGGGTCGTTATTAGCTGGTTAGATTGCATGGAATATATCCAGCTCCATGGAAGCTCAGTGTGTTTTCCCGCGTACCTGGGCTTGAAGTTATTTTCTCTCTTGGGTGGGTCTTTAAAATGCTGTGGAGTCCGGACCTTGAAAATGGCTCTGATGGTGGAGCATGAAAATAAATTATTATGTAGATTTTAGAAGTCTGTAAGGTTCTAATATTTGAATGATCTAGACATCCTTCACTGTTCTGGATAATTCTGGAGTTTCTTTATAAATGATATATTGATTGTGAAATCAGGAACATCTTGCTTTTTGTTTAAAAATATTCTTATATGTTCCATGACAAATTTGGGGATCAAAAGTACCTTAAATTGGCACAGAAATAGTGCTTCACATTATCCCAATTTATAGGGAGTAACTCTTTTACATAAATATGCAATGAGAAGAAAATAGATTATCTTATGTGTTCATTCATGTGATTTTCCATTAATTGTTTTTTATTTTAAAGGTACATTCTGTAATTGAAAAAACTGATATTAATGGAATTATTGATTTAATGAGTAGGTAACTTTCTTGTGGACCAGCTTTAAAATAGCACTTACAGCATCCTTAGGTTATCCAACGAACCATTTTAGCTGGGAAATATGAAAGCTTCCAAGTCAAAGAGTAAGCCTGGAGGTCAGTATAGTATCTTGTTAAAGTAGAACAAGGTAGGCTACTTCACTGATAGATTCTGCCTAGTTTTTCTGAGGGACCTTGCCCCCAAACAAATTAAAGGATAAAATGCCCACTGGATAGAATTAAAATAAATCTTACCCAATTCATATTTATTGATTTGCTGGTTTGTATGTGGCCACATGTAAAGTGCTCAAGGCGTGTTTCTAACTCTGTTCTCAGGGATTACTCCTGGTATGGGGAGAGGATCCTGCCCCTCGAGGTGTTGCAGGTGTGGCTGTGGTGCCCTGCTGCTTTGGCAGGTGGCAAACAGGAGACAGGCTTGTCTACAGAGAGCTCTTCCCTTTGGGCCCGAATGGTTGATGGTCTGACATAGAAAAAGACTGGGATGAACCCAGAGCCAAGTAAGCTACCCGTGGTGTATTCGGATATGCCAAAAACAGTAACAATAATGGGCCTCATTCCCAACAAATGGGGGTGTCACTGGTGCCCGCTCAAGCAAATCGATGAACAATGGTAAGACAAGTGACAAGTGACAAGGGGGGAGAGGATTTTGTTACATGCAAGGCAAGTGCCTAGCCCACTACACTACTTCTCTGGCCTCGGTCCTGGGATTTAGCATATGGATAATTTGAATTATATATATAAATGCTGGATTTAGAGATGACTACAAGAATATGCTACCCACACGTCAGAGCCTGGCAAGCTACCTGTGTCGTATGTGACATGCTAAATACCAGTAGCAGTTATAGACCTCATTCCCATGACCTGATGGAATGGTTTGAGGCTCTTTATGTTCTTGGAGCAAGTAGGTGCCCTTGGGCTTTACTTGCATGAGACAGGACATATGGAGATGTTACTGGTGCCAGCTTGAGCAAATCGATGATGAACGGGAAGACAGTGATACAGTGATATATATAATACCTTTATATATATGCATATATAATATATATATGCATTTAAACTTCAGATGTCCCCTCCATAGAATGGCTTTTTTGTTAGGAACCCACTGGTCAGAAAAATGGACTTTAGGAGTTAGAATTCTGACTGACAGTAATGAGATTTAGCATGCTCAAGTTAAAAAGAACAAATCTTAATTAAGATAAAAATAGTAAATTGCCTAAATATTGAACACATGTATAAGAATATATTAAATCAATGACTAATACATGGTTTTGAAATCTGGATAAATGTTTAAAGTGTTTCTTCAATTAAAGCCTGCAAAAAGATATAACCTATAAATAACAACTGTTAGAGCTGGCTTTATTTTTTTGTTACTATGAATATGATGCATTTGATGTGCTGCTATTAGTTTATTTTGCCAAATCGTTCACTTCATGAACCAAATCCAGATTTTCCAATAATGGGAACAGAGCAGATGTTGTCTCCCCTACCCTGAATGGGTTTGAGGGAGATAGAACTTAGGCAGATGAAGGAGGCTGGTCTATCTTCTATCTGGCCCTCTCTCATGTTGCCCCTTTATTGGTTTGCATTCTCTTTCACCATCTTCTTTTTTAGTCTTTCTAAAACCATATGTTGAGTTTACTTTGTGCTATAAGTACCATACTATGTCTTAGAGATAAAATGGTGAACCTATAGTCTTTTCTTTCTGAAGTCTATCTATACACAGTGCAGAGATCAAACTTCATCATAATTCAATATTAGTAGCTATTTCATCAAAAAAGAACATTTATTTATCATTTATGCTTCTGTTAGAATATCCTATTTCTGCAAAATTAAAGGCCACTTAGATTTACCTGTCTTCACCTTTATTTTTCTTTGTACCCCTACATATGCCTTGGACTCTAACATGTTTTATAGTTTTCTTTCCTGCTTTTTATTCTCAGTTGGATTTATTTTATTTTTTATAAAGCAGGTTAATTTTTCTAACGTATTTCCTTTGCTAGATGATAAGGGTGATTATTATTTATTATTCATTACCCTTGGCTCTCTGCTCAGGGACCATTCTTGGTGAGGTTCTGGGGACCATATGTAATGCCAGAAATTAAGTCTAACGGGTTGACTGTCTGCAAAACAAGTGTCATACGCCCCTTACCCACTCCAGTCCATTGTGCAATAAATGCTATCAAATACTTCTGAGTAGGCAAGTAAATAGGAAATTTGGAAATGCTACTAATTTTGTTATTGTATTTGAGTCCTCTTGAAACTTCTTGAGATGAATTGGGAAAACACTGCTATCTATACACAATGAATGAAGAAAATAACTTCTCTATTGGATGGAAGACTTTGCTGAAGTCACATAAATTCTTTTGGGCATAGTTGAAATCTGGATTCCTTTGCTTGTTTTTCCTGTACTCCATATCAATGACCCAAATCATAACCTAATACTCTGTCAATATAATCTGTTTCCTCTTTGATTCATTGTTGATAAAGGAAGAGACTAGTTGACAAAAGTTGGCCTGTTGCTTTTCTGATTTGAATTCAAGTCACATTTCAAATCGGGTCTAAATAAGACATCTAAATACAACATCTTTATCCAGTTTCCTATATAACGTGAGGTGAATTTTCATAAATATATGAATTATTATATATTTAATGTATTTATACTATTTAAAATTTTAGTCATGTGCTTTTTTGACCCTCCCAAAAAACAAAAAAAATCTTGATTGAATCAAATCACTGGTTCCTGCTTCTAGAAAAGTTCCTGCTTCTAGAAAAAAAGCAACAGAAATATTTTAATCATGTTTGTTTACAATAGCTTTTATTGCACCCAAAAGTTGGAAATTTGAGTTTTATTATTACTGTTAAGAGAGTACTTTGGATTAGGTTTCCAGTTCCCTAAGAAATCAGGATGTCTATGAATGAACTTAAATCACACAGCGATAACGTTGCATGGGCCTTGTTGGAAACATCCTGGGTGTTGGCAGCCACGCCATCTCAATTATGGAGAAAAAAGACTTATTGTAAGCTAGTCTTGACCAACTTTGAGAGTTTGAAAAGGATACTAATTGTTTTAGTCTTTTCTGTATTGATTATGTTGGAGGTCTAATTGAATCAAAATGACATAATTTACACATAAGGTGCTGAACTACTGGGATAATGCAGTTGGACTTGTTGCGAACACCAGCGTAATTAAGGATTTGTTAACACTTGTATAATAAACCTCTATTATCAAGGACTTTCAACTAAGTATTAAAATTTGTTCTCAGCTGCAAGTTGCCATTCCCCAGCTAGGAAGCAATTTTTTTTTTTACAAATTTCCTTTAAGAAGAAAGAAAAGAGGAAAGAAGGAAAAAAAAATAAAACCAAGAGAGAACATCTTCCTCTGTAAAACTTTGTATTCAATTTCCCTTTAGTAAAATGTTGCAGGGGTATCCTTTCTGAAATGGAAAATTTCTGATATGTGAGCAGTTAAAGAGAACATGTATTATTTTTCTATATTGATAGCATTTCTTCCCAGGTAGAAACATGTTATCCTAAAATTTTATTTTTTAATTCAATGTAGGTAATATGGTTATAATAGTTTATAATCTGATTGCAATAATAATGTTTAAGGTTTTTATATACATGGTTACTCATCTTCGCCATCCTCAGAGTTCCTCAGATGTCCCAAGACTGTTCTTATGCGAACTCTTATCTATCATTTCTCCCCTTTCCTCCTCCCATTGTTTGAGAATCTGTTTTGCAATCCAAGGACAAGGGGTTGTTAATACTGTCTTTTCCCTTGTTTTGTTTCTCTGTATGTCATAGATGAGTGATATTCCTTGGTGTTTGTCCTCCCTCTGACTTCTTCAACATGAACAATACCTTCCATCTTTCCAGTTGATGCAAACTGAAAGGTTACACCTTTGCTATGATTACACAGTGTTCCATTGTGCATACCACAACTTTTTGATACATTCATCTGTGCTGGACATTTGGGTTGTTTCCATTTCTTGATTATTATACAAAGTGCTACAATGAACATAGGTATGGAGATATATATGTATATGTATATTATATTTAATTTTTATTTCTTTAACACATTGATTTACAAAGTACAAAGTCTTTCAAACACAGTTATTGAAAGATTCATTGTTCACACCAGTCCCACTACCAGTGTACCCTTAGCACCACCAGAGACACCATTTCCCTCCCACCCCATGTCTGCTCCCTTAGCTGGCACTAATTATATTGACCATTACAGCCCATATAAGGGAATGGTATTGATTAAGTTATGAATTTTTCTTCTGGTTGTTATGTGCAAGTCTGGCATTTTTATTATTGATTCACTTTCTAAGATTCTAGGATGTAGTGTATTTCTACCAGTCAACCCCAGACCCACTACCACTGCACCACGACCCACAATTGTTTCAGTTTTCTCAACCTCTGCTTGAACTTGTCCTGTGTATACATTGAATAGTCTATTCTATCTTGCTTGTTGGAGCTAATTCTCAAAATTTGGTCAATGAATATATTCTTAGACAAAAGTCAAGGGAGATTATTAAGTTTCCATTGTGCCATTTGAGCCTGCTGTATAGGAAATTATTGATATGTTCCCATAGATAATATATCGTGCCCACACACTTGTGATTGTATGTCCCATACTTAATTCGATGAAATGTGATAGAATACCTCGTGCATCAGTTTACCAAGATTTGAGATATTGTGCGGCCACTTTGAGCTTGTAAGTCGCAACTCTTCTGTGGGTTTGGGTCCCTGGATCATGGCTACTCTTCCGGCAGCAGTTTTCGGGGCCTTCTGGAGGGGACCACGGTTGGGGAAGAAGCCCCAACTCCAGGTCCATGGAAGCCTGATGAACTTAGCCACATAGATCCGCATACCAGGGCTTGCAATTGACTTCTCTCTTGGGTGGGGCTTTTTGTGTTTTAGACATCTGCCTGTGCTCAGAGATTATTCCTGGTTCTCCTTTCAGAGATTACTCTTGACAGGGCTGGAAGGACAATAGCTGTTGTTGAAATTAATCCTGAACTGTTCGTATCAATAAAAAGCACCCCGCCCACTATATTATCGCCCTGAGTCACGAACCTTAATATTAATTCTTTATCTGGCATATAGTCTAAAAATACTGTTTTAATTATTCCTGGATCCTTTTACCATTTAAAATATTTTTTTAATTTGGTGTAGTCCCATTTGTTTATTTTTGTTTTTCTGTGACAAGGTTAGCAGAGCGCACTGGCTCTCCCCGGACCGCCGCTCAGGGCGCCGGAAGGATGGTGGGTTCTAGCCCTGGCCCACCACCCCGCAGCCTCGCAACAAGCCAGCACCCCCCACCCAGAGGCCCTCCGTTTCACACTGCTCTCTCTCGTCACACCTCCACCCGCGACCAGCCTACGCACCTGACTCCGCGGCTGCAAGCGCCGTGTGGTTCCAATAAATGTGGACTTAGGATGCCTACAGAATATGCTACCTGCACGCAGAGCCTGGCAAGCTACCCGTGTTGTATTTGATATATGCCAAACACCATAACAATTATACCTCATTCGAATGGTTGAGGCTCTTTATGTTCCTGGGCAAGCAGGCCTTGGCTCTACTAGCAGAGACGGACATATGGGCTGACTGGGGCCGCCGGGAACATGGCGGGGAGACAGACAGTGTGACAATGAAGTTAAATAATTGCAAACCCCTCTGAGGTATTTCCTAGAAAGTTATGACTACATTGCATTTTATGGATTCTGGCATAATACCAACTTTTTATTCTATGTTGAATTAACTTTTGTGTGCAGAGTGATAGATATGGATCCAGTATCCTTTTTTTTCTGTATGGTCAACCAGGTTGCCACTACTATTTGATGATGTGACTTTTCTTGTTCCTTTCCATGCATATGTTCCTCTGTCCTAGATTAACTCTTCATATGTCCGAGAGTTTATCTCTGTGTTCCAAATTATATTCCATTAGTCTAAGAGTTTACTTTTACTCCAATATCAGTTTTAATTACTGGTATTATAATCAAAAAGTCAGGGAAATTCATGCCTCCTATTTTTTTTCAGAATTGATCTATTTGGTGGCACCCAGGTTGATTCCAAATTGTAGTAGTGTTTGTTCTAAGTCCTGTCGAATTCTCTTTTAAAATTAAAAAGGAGGTTAAACTTGTATTAAAACCTGCACAACAATGTTATGCAAATTGTCCACAATTTTACTTAATTTTATCCACCTGATGAGTTCTTAGTTTTATTTAATCTTATGCTTTCTTCAGTATTTATATATTGCATATGCTTTTCTCCTCACATTTAAAAAAATTCAAATTTGAGGGGCCACAGTAATAGTAAAGCAAATAGATTGCTTGCCTTGCACGTGCTCACCGAGGTTCAATTCCCACCTGGTGTCATGAGCACCACCAGGAGTGCAGAGCCAGGAATAACCGCCCAGCACTGCCAGGTGTGGCCCAAAGAAGCAAAGAAAGAAACAAGCAAAAGTCAAATTTGATGCATTTTTTTCAGATTCCTGTCCCAGTGTATAGCCATATGTTTTCCTTCAAGATTGGTTGGTGGGTCAAGCAAAACTGCACCTTCTAGCCTTTCCTTTGAGAAAATTTTCACATAATCATGCATTATGAATATAAAATTAAGTAATGAAATAACACAAATAACGGTCTGTTAGCTTCAATTCTTTGAGTTCCATTTACTTCCCTCAAAACTGTTCATACTCTACCAACTTCCTCAGGCTCAGCAGAAGACATTCTGAAGACTCTGCTTGACCTCTCACAGGTACACAGAGACCCTCCAAGCAACACATGGATCCTGACGGCTCTATCTTCCATCACGGAAAAGCAGCTGAGACTCATTACCCATTCCACTCTAACTTCAGCAATTTGTACTGAACTCTGTGTACCTAAACTAACACTCAGGGACTATTTTTCCCCACTTTTTAAAAACACCATTTTAAGCCATTTATTTTTGGTTGGCAGAGTGATTCCACGATGATTTGTTGTAGGCATACAGTATTCCAACACCTATCCAACCATCACCTTCCCTCCACTATTCCTCATCTTCCCTCCACCATTGACATGGACTATTTGCATCAAGATCTTTTCTAGTATTTCCTGCCTACTTTCTGTAAGAAGAAGAAGGTGTCAACTTCAGCTGGTTCCTCAGCATGCAGTTGAAACAAAGATGAAGAAAAGACTTGTGAAATAAAACGCGTGTTTGATGAGTTTTAACATTTTAAAATATTTTACTACTCAATTCCTGAGTGCAGAGCCAGGAGAAACACCCAAGCATTGCAGGGTGTGACCCAAAAAAAAAAAAAAAAAAAAATTAAATGCAAATTCCAAAAATTGTATGTAATTGGTTTATCATAATGTATAAACTTTGGTGGTTAAGTTATTGTGTTCATTTGTTGTTGTTACCTGGAAAACGTAATGCACACGCTGCCCTCTAAGAACTCAGAAACTATTTGCTATAGTGAAAGCTTGGCTTCAAAGTGTAAAGACCAGGCCAGGAGCGATAGCCCAGCCGGTAGGGCATTTGCCTTGCATGCGGCCGGCCTGTGCCTGCCCGGGTTCGATCCCGGCATCCCATATGGTCCCCGAGCACTGCCAGGAGTAATACCTGAGTGCAGAGCCAGGAGTAACCCCTGAGCATCGCCGGGTGTGACCCAAAAAGCAAAAAAAAAAAAAAAAAAAAAAAAAACTGCTGACCGGATTGATCCCTGCCTTCCCACATGATCCTCTCAGCACCACCAAAAGCAATTTCTGATCCAGGAATGAACCCTAAACATTTCGGGTGTGACCCCAAGAAATTTAAAACCCAGACATATCTCATGCTGACATATCTCCATGCTGACATGGAGGAGAAGAGAAACAGCTGAAGAAAAATCTTTCAGTATGAGACAAAAGTTTTGTGATATTAAAAGTAATGCCAAACTCAGTACATTATTTAAGATATATGAAAATACTTCACTAAAAATTAGTACACGGAAGTCAGAACTCAAAATTTAGGCAAGAGAGAAGTTATGGTGAGTGAAGAATATCTTCATGCCTAAAAATTCACTGATAATGTTCTATTTTTCATAAGCATGGGATATATACAAGTGTTTTGTTATTGCGTGTAGTTTGTAAACACTGGTTAGAATACATAAAAAATCAATATTCCATCATTATATTCAAAATAAGGCATTTCATTGAATTATGCCACTTACAGACTTTGGGTTTGAGGTAGTTTCAGGAGCTGGCGCTTAGCAGTGATGAGCAGACTTATGCCTTGTTTCCAATATGATATAGGTATTAGGGAAACTTACTTTCTGCTATATTTTCTGCTTTTCTTTCAGTAGTCAGTGAATTTGAAAGCTCCGTTTGCTCTAACATTGCATCACCTTGCTATCCTTTAATAGATAGAATTCTTGTTAGTCTTTGGTTATGGCTGGGGGCACCGGCTAAGGTTCCACCCCGCTGGGGGTAATTCTGGGCCATATACAGGATGTTCCAAGGCTTACTTTGGTGCCAGATTCACAACTGGCCGGCCTCTAGGGATCATATGGGGTGCTGGGTTTCAAACATGGGTCAGCCACGTGTGAGACGAGGTTTGTCCATTCCCTAATCTGGGATTTTTGCTAAAAGGTAGAGTTAGGGTTGGATCCCTATTTACTCTTAAGCTATGGTGCAGTTTACAGATGTATAATCTTTCTGTTTTCTCATTGATTGATTAAGGCAACAATACCTTTATCAAAATGTTATTTCACAGATCAAAATATTTGCATTTTATTTTTATTTCCACATTTTTCCTATGTATGAATATTGAAAGTGCATAAATATTTGCACATGATCTTAACTCATAAAAAATTAGCTGCATAAACATCAACATTTTCAAACTTAGGAAAAATAAAATTAAGATTTTGGGTGCTCCATTAAAGGCAAAGAATCAAGTCCTACTTTTAATAGTTACAATTTTACTTCTAATTAATTTAGGAAAGAAAAATCTAGTAGAGGAAATTGTGTGTGCTCAGTCTGCTGGAAATAACCGTCAATTGATCTTCTCTTATTGAAGTACTTTATATTTGACAATCTTTCTTATCACCTTTGCTTCTCATTTGCTTTCCCTGAAAATCAGGTATATATTTTATACATAAAAGTCCTCTATTTTTGTGCTACTTCTAACGTCTCTGAATTTTCAACTATACTTATGATTTGAGACAGAACTTAGAATTTAAACATGACTTTGTTTAGATAAATTCATAGCAAGTACTTATGAATAAGCCAGACTATCTAGATGTCTAAATCATGTTGGTTAGTTTCTATGAATTTTGGTTACAGATAATTTTGTGTTGTAAAAGAGTAAAGACATTCAAAACATACTCAATGTGCAACTAAAGTGAATGAATACTTAACAAAAACTTTTCAAGATGAAATAATTTGGGGAATTACCTGGGGTGACTTTTTGTTCCTTAGAATACTGAGAAACATGTGTTTTCTAGATACTTTTTACCTATGTACTACATCTCAACTAACATCTTTGCCTTTTTACATGAGTTTCTCCTCTAAGATTTGAGTGCTTTACTTTGGTTGTTGAACTACAGACATTTATGAGGTTGAGCACTTCATAAATCTAAATATTTTCTTGGACTAGTGGAGATACAAATGATGAAGATGGTTTGGAAACAGGCATCAACAGAAGAAATTTTACCTGCATTAGCACGTGTCTCCTTTTGTTATGTTTAGTGTTCTAAAGAGACAGATTTCAAATCTTCAAAGATGTTAAAATATGAGTATGAGTTAACCTCATATTGACAAATTTAGATGATAAATTGAAAATCATCCAATTGCCTGTATCTTTTCTTTTCTTACTTTGGGGATAAGGACATATTGAAAGACTGTTATCAAGACATCGCTTTTCACATACATTCATTAGTAATTCAAAGATTTAGTAGCTGATGGTGATGTTAGTGTAATTAGCAGGAATAAAATGGAAGAAATGCATGTTGCTATAGCAATATGTTCATCATGAATGATCTACAGCATAAACACCCAGATTAATTTACAAGATGCCAGGTAGAAAGCTGCCTGGCTGACTAGGCTACTCTCAGATGCCACAGTATTTGTTTTTATTAGGTATAAACATTACAGTGGAGCTTTCAAGGTATGTGTTCTTGTCACTGTCAATCACACAGGGGTTGCATTTCCAAAGAGTTTTCAATTCACTTAAAATTTTTAACAGATGAAGAGAAGCATTTTTCTTGAGTATCTATATGTATATATATACATACATATAGATACTCAAGAAAAATGCCTATATATATGTATGTATATAGATGACATTTTGATACTGAGACAAGCTTAACAATCTCCTTGCTTGTGGGCAGAGTGTATTTCTGTTTTATCTTCACACTTGCTTTTGATACCAGGAGAATGGAGTTTTTAATATGCAGGCAGATTTTAAAAAGACTGAAATTGGAAGCTATGGTATTACACAACTTCTTAAGTAGTCACTTGTCAATAGGACCCTAAGCTGTTGACATTTTAGCCCATCAGTGTTTGGTTATTACTAGAAACTCAAGGCAAAAAAAGACATCCTTACCTCATTGAGCAGGGAAATATGATATGTAGATATATATTTAGGTGTGTGTTTATGAGCAAGTCTGAAAAAATAGAGTTGCCAACTGGATGTTTGTTGCTGATTGGATTTGCGGCCTGGAGCCAGACCCACGGGATAGAGTCAGGGACTCACATTTTTCACCTTGGTAAGTGGGTGGTTCTGAAAAGTTGGCACAAATGATATGTTCATGACCTGACTTCCATTTTTCATGCCCTAAATAGTCCAATTTTGGTGTTGGGCAAAAATTGGAAGGGGCAAGTATGGGTTCAGAAGTTTCAGTCATTTTAGAAATAGGTTTAGATGATATTGTCTATGTTCCTTTACACTGTCACCGAGGGCACAGTGCAGTTTCGAGGCTATTTCTTACCTGTGTGGATGCTATGTGGATGCTATGTGAGAATTGTAATCAAATTACTCAAAATGTAAAAGAAGCAGGAAAAGCTAATGTGGGTGGCCATTGGGATTTGTTTAAAGTATTGAGTGAAGTTCAATTGTAGGAGAGGACTCAAAGAGTACAGATGGCATTTTTAGTGGTAACCTGGCATGGAGCAGTATCTGATTTGGTTTTGATGGACAACCCCCACCTGTATACAGGGATTGCTGCTAGCTCAGAGTTAAAGGACCACTTCTGGTGGTGCTTTCCAGAGTCTTGTGTGGTGCCAGGGATTGCCAGGATTCCTTAGTAAGGAATCCTTGGTAAAGTGCTCATGTATGAGAGGCAAGGCCATCAAGGATGACAGGAAGAGTAGTAGAGTTGTTGGTTATACTTTTACTCCAGTGTAAGCAGAATTGGGTCTCTGGGACTAGCTTCTAACATCTGGTTAAACAATGTATGTTTTGTGACTTGGCTAAGCGAATTATTAGGTTTTGAGCCAGGCCTGGGATTCACCAGTGTGATCCCTGTGGGATTTAGCCTGGAGTCTAGAGTTTGCCAAACCCAAGTTTGGACACTGCATTATTTATCCTGGATAGACAGACAGTGGTGTAGGGGAAATGAACAATAAACATTGTGTCCTTTGGGTCTCCACAAAGGAAAACAATAAACTTGCATCAATCATGGTTCTAATAAAGGATGGGTTGCCTCCGGCCTCTACCCAAATAGGGGGAGTCATCTCCTTAAGAGAAGAAGTAACTTTCTTTTCTTGCCCCACCCTTTTGGGGAATCATTTGCTGGCCACCAGTGAAGTCAGTGCTAATCTAATCAGGATGTTTTGCTTTAACTTCTGGTGTGGCTTTTTGTCTGGATTGAGGAGGAAGAAAAGATTTTTTAATGCTACATTTCCAAGTTGTTTGTATGGGTTTAAGTGTCTGTTGTTTTCCCACTGTAAATTTTGCAGTAGTAAAACAGATTTAGGCATTTAGACCTTATTGAGTAAGGATTCTCAATCTGAGGCAAGAGCTCTACCATGAGTCATTTAACAATGCCTGAAAGTATTTCTAACTGCTATGATGGAATATGAACATATTGTGTTAATCTAGTGAAAAAATATTACCCATGCTGATAAATACCTTACAATACACAGGAAAGTCTTACGCCTAACCAGTCCCCTTAAAATTCTAGGTTTTAATTGTCAATAGTACCAATAAAAATTCTGATTTTTATAATAGAATATGGACATCAATCCTTTGTTTAATAAAACATTTTCAAAAGTGTATCAGAAGTTTTAAGTAATAGTTTGAGTCAAAGGAAAAAAACACTTAAATGTAAATATGATTTATGAAAAGATCACTATCACTATCTTCCTGTTGATCATCTGTTTGCTAGAGCAGGCACCAGTAATATCTCCATATGTCCTGTCTCATGCTAGTAGAACCCAAAGGCATCCGCTTGCTCCAGGAACATAAAGAGCCTCAAACCATTATATTACGTCATGGGAATGACCTAATATAAATGTTACTGGTATTTGGCATATCAAATATGACACAAGCAACTTGCCAGGCTTGCCGGCGGGTGGCATACTCTTGTAGTCACCTCTAAATAAAGCAATTATTGATGAACCGTGCGGCCGCTAGCAGCTGCGTGAACCGGACTGTGATAGTCTGATCTGCAGGTTGGAGTTGTGACAAGAAAGAAGTTTGGATGTGGAAAACGGCGGCCTCCATGGAATCGGGGGGGTTTGTCTGGCTTGTTGTGAGGCTCTGCTGGGGTGGCAGGCCAGGGCTAGAACCCGCCATGCCTCCCAGGAGCCTCATGAGCGGCTGGGCACAGGGAGAGCAAGTAGCAGCTCTGACCCATGTCTGAGAGTCTCTCTATCTTTTATGAAAAGATAATATATTTTTAATCACTGACCTAAAATATAAAAAATGTAGCCACTCAAAAAAAATTCAACATATTCTATGGAAATAGTAATTGATAATAACTCTAGCTGGATTAAATAGCACCTGTAATTTATTAAATTTCTATGCTTATCTTGTACACAAATATGCCATATAGAAATAATAATCCTGTGTAACAGATAAGGATATTTATGAAGTGAGATTTGACTCAGGTTTTAAGGTTTTAACTGTTTTATACCCCACTAAACTGTCTTAACTCTGTTTGCCATAGTACTAATGTTACTACTGACTTCTGCAGTGAGATGTAGAGATTATGGTTGAAGGGATGTGAAAAGGAAACAACATTCCTTTCTCTAGCTCTTTTTGCTTACTTTCATATGAAATTTCAAAGTTGGCAAATTTGTCTCAATGTAATTGCCCAACTCCTGCTGTAATGCTGACTTCTGGCTCTCTGCCACTACACTTGTGCTTAATTATTATCTTGCCAATTCGATTCTGACACCCAAAATTTTAAGTTTTGTCAAAATTCTGCTTTCTAGAGTATAAGTGACATTAATGGATCACATTAATTTATACAAATACATGTGTTTTTATAGTGTTGACAATGAAGTTTGGCCAACCAGAGTGTGACAAAAATCCATGGAGTGGGGGAAATTTGCCAGAATTTTCTCTAGACACCTTGGACATATACTTTATTGCTTCTGGTCCTGCTGAGTCCCCTTAGGCAAGTCAAATGATTTCCCAGGGATTCTGTTTTACAATCTTCTGGAAAAGGGTTCAGACAGATATCAATATTGATGACTGTAAGAATATGGATAATGATAAAATGAAAAAAGATCTCCATAAAAGTTGTCTTGAAAAGGTATACAACAAATGTACGAATGATGGGTACTCTTTGATAGCACAAGAATTTGTATTTATATGCTCCTAAGATGCAGAGCCTGGCAAGCTACCGTGGTATATTCGATATGCTGAAAACAGTAACAATAATAGACCTCATTCCCAATGAATAGCGACGTTACTGGCACCCAGTCAAGCAAATCGATGAACAATGGGAAGACAAGTGACAAGTGACATGCTTCTAAGATGAATGAGCATTCTCAGGAATCTTGTTAATTTAAATTTTGAGCAATAATAAATTAATTTTAAAATTAAAAAACGTGAAATGGGTCCTCTGTAAGATTTATTTTAATATGTGTATTTTCTAAGCATTATTTTGTATAGCCCACCCTAAATGATAAGAATAGGGTAAAATGGTAGCAGGTGTTTCTGAAATGTGTGGCTTATGGTCATTGTACCTGTTTTGTACGTTTATCTTTGTATAGATCCTACATAAAGGGAGAAGTAATCTCCCTTTGGCCAAGGCAGTTCTATCACAGCATAAATGAGAAAACACCTGCCTTGAAGTATCTCTAATTCAATCAATCTCAGCACACTCAGAGTCCAAATATATAGAGCCATAGAATCTCTCCATACATCCTATTTCCTCCTAACTACATGAATTTTTCCTTTGATTATATTCGCTCCACTCATTCGGTTCTTGTGACTACTTTCCTTTTGTTCTAGAGTACATTAGAATATTCTGATCTAGAACCGTTCAGTTAGTTTTATTTCTCCTTTTGTGATTTTTCTTTCTCCTAAAGTTGATATGAATTGTCTGGTCTACTTTGAATCCTTGCTGAAATGATATCTTCTCAATATTCAGCTATCTTTTCTTTTTTAGCCCATAAAATTTGTTGATTTTTATTACTTATTGCCTGATGCCTTCATGAACATAGCTGTTCCCTTGACTCTACACATGTCTAGAAATATTCCCACAGTATATAGGAGACACTCAATAAATAATTGCTGACTGTGTGCATGGAGAAATTTTTTAGACTATTTCCTTGGATCAAATATGATTTTTTTTCCTTACTTGGCTTTGCAAAATAAGAGTATTGAATGAGAAAATAATACACTTTAATTTTTTTAAACAAGTTTTACTTTAATAAATCTGATATTCTAAATTATATTTAAGTCTTGATTTATTTATTTGAAAACCAATAGAGAATAAAACCAGCATATGTATAATTCTCTGACATTACTCTCTGCTTGAAATTGTAATGTGTTATCTTCAGAGATTTTTCTGATTACTTACTAGTATACACAAACAATAAGAATCACTGATCATAGGCACTGGTAGCACTTCACAAGAAAAAATGGCCAAGCCCATAAAAAAATGGGGAGAAGAAATGAACAGAAGCTTCCAAAAAAGAAGAAATTCGAATGGACAAAAGGCATATGAAAGAGTGCTCTTCATCACTAATCATCAGGGAGATACAAATCAAAACAACAATGAGGTACCATCTCACACCACAGAGACTAGCACACATCCGAAACAGCAAGACAATCCGTGCTGGCGTGGATGTGGGGAAAAAGGGACTCTCATCCACTGCTAGTGGGAGTTGCTGATTGGTCCAGCCCTTTTGGAAAACAATATGGACATTCTTCCAAAAACAAGATATTGAGCTCCCATTTGATCCAGCAATACCACTCCTGGGAATATACCCTGGAGACCCAAAAACACATAGCAGAAACACTATCTGTACTTCTTTATTCATCGCTGTGCTATTCATGATAGCTAGAATCTGGAAACAACCTTGTGCCCGAGAACAGAGGACTGGCTAAAGAAACGGTGGTACATCTACATGATGGAATACTATGTGGCTGTCAGAAAAGAAGAAATTATGAAATTTACCTGCAAATGGATGGACATGGAGACTATCATGCTAAGTGAAATTAATCAGAAGGAAAAGGACAGATATAGAATGACTGCATTCATTAATGGGATATAAATAGATACCAGTGTTTTACTAAATGTGGGAAATGGTAATGGCAGATTAAAACTCACCATTGAATATACACAAAGAAACTTAAATGATAAATCCTAAATATCTGCAGGGTTAGCCTCAATGTGTGAAAGAAGAGGGAGTGAGATGCAGAGACAGAGAGAGAGAGAGAAAGAGAGGAAAAGCGGTACTTGCAGTTGGCTATTGAGGCAGCCTGGGGGTGGGCGGGATGGGGTGTGGGTACATTGGTGGTGGGAATGGGGCACTGGGGGAGGGATGGGTGCTGGAATACTGTATTACCAAGAACCAATTATGAACACCTTTGTAATTGTATATCTCAAGGTGGTATAATACAAAAAATTTGAAAAGAAAAAAAAATCACTGATCATTAATGATAAAACTCTATTGTATGTTCCAATGAAAAGCTATTATTTTATCTGACTATTAACAACTAAATAGAAATAGTTAACAGCCACCATGATTTATTACTTTTGAGATCATAAAATAAGAATATTGCAGAAGAGAAATAACCTCTAAATTTAAAAAGACAAGGTAATGATTCGAAATAGATTATATTCTTTCAGGTTTAAGGACACTAAATGTTTTATTTGCTGCACAGGATATGGACTTGGACTCTTCATAAATCAAATTAGAAAATCAACTGAGCCATGTATTTTAATTCAATACATATAATAATGACAATTCTTTATGATCAGTATGTGCTTGACTAAGTCTGTAAGTATCATGTGTTCTTCTAGACAAGAATTGCAAATCACCAATGAAGATGTGACCTGAAAAAAAAGATTTTTTGAGCATTTTTCATAGACTGAAATAGGTAATGTACACAGCTGTTAACTCTTCTCTAAAGGAGTGAAAATAAGAACAGCTACAACAACAAAGCAGGCTAATTTAGTCACTCACTTGTGTGGTGTACGATGGTCTAAGGAAGAAGTCCATCACTACACTGAAGTGTCAGTGACCCGCCACCAATGTCTCAAGGACACCCTGCCAACCCCAACCTGTCTTGGCCCTCTCAATTGAGAATCATAAAATGAGTAGGTCAGACCATGTCTCAGGTCTGTTTTCATTGACTATTTTTTAACTTTCTTAATGTATTTTTTTTCTTTTTCTTTTGGGGGCCCCACGTATGTCAGGACCCCCCCCCCCGGGGGGGGATGCCCGGGATCAAAGCCCAGGAGGCCATGTGCAAGGCAAACGCCCTACCCACTGTGCTATCACTCTGGCCCCCTCTTAATGTATATTTTTATATTTCACATGAGAGTTCCTTTTGTATTTATCACTCTCCTTTTTAACTGGCCTCACTCAGCACGACACCTTCTAGTTCCATCCATGTAGTAGTGAATGGCAATGACTTTTCCTATTGCTGAGTATCATTCAATTATGTATAAATGCTGTTGTTTATCTACTCATCTGTTTTTTAAGCGTTTGGGCTTTTTCCAGTTTTTGGCTATTGTGAATATTGCTGCAGTGAACATAAAAGTGCAAATCGTTTTTAAATATCATGTTTGTGCTTGGGTAGAAGCCAAGTTGTTTAACTGTTGGGTAATATAGAAGCTTAATTTTAATTTTTTTGATCAAACTTCAAACTGGTTTCTATGGATGTTGGAACAGGTGATATTTTCACCACATCAGGGACCCTTTTCTTCCATAAGTCCACCAACATTGTGGTGTTTATTTTGTCTTCAATGACTTTTTCTATGGAGAAAAATATAGTTTATATATGGTCTATATATTTAAATGTATGGAATAGCAGGGACATACATGATTAGCTTCTATTGTATATGCCTTTAAGTTATCATATCAGTATTGTTATCTGCTGTCTTTGAGTATTATCTCTTTATAAAACTCATGAGGGCAACAACAATGAAAGATTTTGATAGAATGCAAAGGTTGGATAGACCTGTTGAGCCTATTTGGCTGAACAATATTGAAGCATAATAAGGTCACAGCCATAGTAGAAACTTACCTTCCATAGCCTTTGTTGTTTCTGTACTTTATTATTTGAAACAAACCTTAAACTGTTTATTGCTGGTATTTAGGAAAGCAAAATCAAAGTGGAACAGGTGATATTTTCACCACATCAGGGACCCTTTTCTTCCATAAGTCCACCAACATTGTGGTGTTTATTTTGTCTTCAATGACTTTTTCTATGGAGAAAAATATAGTTTATATATGGTCTATATATTTAAATGTATGGAATAGCAGGGACATACATGATTAGCTTCTATTGTATATGCCTTTAAGTTATCATATCAGTATTGTGATCTGCTGTCTTTGAGTATTATCTCTTTATAAAACTCATGAGGGCAACAACAATGAAAGATTTTGATAGAATGCAAAGGTTGGATAGACCTGTTGAGTCTATTTGGCTGAACAATATTGAAGCATAATAAGGTCACAGCCATTGTAGAAACTTACCTTCCATAGCCTTTGTTGTTTCTGTACTTTATTATTTGAAACAAACCTTAAACTGTTTATTGCTGGTATTTAGGAAAGCAAAATCAAAGTGTGTTGCACATGGTATTGAGGAACATTTTAAAGTTCTGCAATGTGGAAAGGGATGTAATTAAAGTGCTAACAAAGTATTCATGGAATCAGGAAGAAAAACACATGAGAATGGTGCCATGGAAACCTAGGAAAGAGAAGCATCAAAGAGAAAGGTGTGGTTAAGAATATCAAATGCTGCAGAGTTCGGGGTCACATAGTCTTTGTCCAGCTGTCC
This sequence comes from Cryptotis parvus, assembly GCA_021461705.1. Classification (NCBI taxonomy): domain Eukaryota; kingdom Metazoa; phylum Chordata; class Mammalia; order Eulipotyphla; family Soricidae; genus Cryptotis; species Cryptotis parvus. The sequence goes on from JAJIBD010022196.1 coordinate 54,926, forward strand.
CAGCTGCCATTTCATCTTTATAAGTGAATGCTTCCAGCAGTGAGACATCTGTGGCCTTTCTGAAAGTATACATCTATAGTTTTATGTAAGTCAAAATATCCTGCAAAGAAATTTAGCAGAGTTGATGCTAGACTATTGAATAAGGCTAGATAAGAAATGCGTCTGATGTATTTGCCTAGATCTGTATAATTTCTTGCACAGTGTGGATAAGCAAGATTAGATAGAAGTATGATTAGAACCATGACTGTTAGGCACATGTGTGGGTATTGACAATATGCACCTATATTCAAAATAAAAACTTTAACATTTTTGAAGGGATCTTTAGATAATTCTGGCTTTATAATGGCAAGTTGATAAAAAACAATTTTTAGATACAGTTACTGTTAAATCAACCTTCAGTATATTTCATAAACATTGATAAATTTAGACAATTTTAAGCTTATGCATATATCTGCAAAATATGACATAGTTCTTTTTTTATTTTAACAGTTTTACCCAACTTACCACATAGAAAAAATATTACTTAATCGAGCCAGTACTTGAAAGAACTGCGCCAAAGCAAACCAGGTGTTGTCAAGTTTCAAAGCAAAATAGTCACATTTATAATCTACAATCGCATTTTTATACAATCCCAAATGAACAATTTCCCCAGATAGCCAATACATTAAAATATTTTGAAAAATGGTTCTAACTCATTATCTGGAAAAAAAATTTAATATTGAAAATTTGTTTTTAAAATTGATTTGAAATTTCTAGTACTGTCAACATAAGGTTTCGTAAGTACTACATTCAAACACCACCCTCCCACCTCTTTCTCCACCACCAGAGTGTGCATTTCCCTCCACCATTGTCCCAGGGTCACTTTCACCCTTCCAACACCTCTTCCCTGCCATCCTTCTGCATGGCAAGCTCAGTTCTCTAGACCAGATCTTAGATTATGTGTCTTTAGCCTTTTGTTATTTCTGTTTTGCTTCTTTGTATCCCACATATGGGAGAGATCATTCCATTTTCCTCTTTCTTTCTGCCTTTCTTTACTCAGCATGATACCCTCCAGTTCCATGAGGTGGCAAATTGCATGGTTTCATCTTTTCTTAAACATTCTTTATCCATTCTTCTATTCTTTCTAGATTTTAGCTACTGTGAATAGTGCCACAATGAACATAGGAGGGCAAATGTCTTTCTAATTAGAATATTTGGGCCCTTGGGATAGATGCCCCAAAGTGGGTTTGCTGGGTCATAAGAAAGCTCCAGTTCTTAGTTATTTGAGTAATGTCTATACTGTTTTCCAGAAGTGTTAAATCATTGTGGATGACAGTTCCCTTTTCCCCACATGCATGCTGACATTGTTTTCATTCTTTTCTAGTTGTGTCAGTTTCATTTTATGAAGTGATAACTTATTGATTTATATCAAAACATAAAGGAGCCTGGGTGAGATGCTGGGTTCTAGCCCTGGCCCTCCAACCCAGTAGAGCCTCACAACAAGCCAGATACCCACCCCCAATCCATAAGGGCCTCCATTTTGCACATCCGCGTACCTACCTCTCGTCAGAACTCCATCCAGCAGATGATCCTATCAAAGCCCGGATCATCGACACCCACCCTGCAGCAGTTTTTATTCATTCCAGCCCTGGTATGCTGATCCAGAGACTAACAGACATGGGGCAGAGCTGCTACCAGCTCTCCCTGTGCCCAGCATTCACGAGGCGCCTGGGAGGGATAGCGGGTTCTAGCTCTGGCCTGCCATCCCAGCAGAGCCTTGCAACATGCCAGACACCCCCGCACACTCCATGAGGGCCGCCATTTTCCACATCTGGACCTTTCTCTCATAGAACTCCATCCTGCAGACGAGCCTATCACAGCCCGACTCGTGCGGCTGCTTGCGCCACGGTTCATCAACAAATGCTGCATTTAGAAGTGACTACAAGAGTATGCCACCCGCACGACAAGCCAGGCAAGCTGCCCATGTCCTATTTGATATGCAAAATACTAGTAACAACTATGTTAGGTCATTTTCATGACCTAATATAATGGTTTGAGGCTCTTTATGTTCCTGGAGTGAGCAGATGCCCTTGGGCTCTACTAGCTTGAGACAGGACATATGGAGATGTTACTGGAGCCTGCTCAAGCAAATTGATGATGAACAGGAAGATAGTGAAAGTGATAGTGATAGCACTCCCCTTATTATAGTGATGCAGAGACTTTTTTTTCATATACTTACATTTTGACATTTTATAAAGACAACATATGTTTTCAACTTTTGAAACACTTTACTTTATTTCAAAAGAATTCATAACTTTTTTTTTTTTTTGAGCGAGTACTACCAAGAGGTGCTCAGAAGGCCTGCAGACACCATTGGCAGATCTTGGCCAAAGTAATAGAGTATTCAATTCCTGGGTCATTGTGCCCTCCTGTCCTGGTGAGTATCCAGTCTACCCTAGTGATGCATGGGTGCTCCTAAGGATGCAACCTGTGATGTTCAGGAGTCCAGGTAATGCTGGGGATCAAACCAGGGTCAGCTACATGCCTGGTCTTAACCCTATACTTCTCTCTGGTATCCATAGTTTCTTTATACTAAGGAATACTAAACACTAAGTTTGAAAATTAAATTAGAATTGTTTTAATACTTTTTTGTGATACTTAGAGAATAGGGAGAATAGCTGTTATTTCTCTCTACTAGATGTAAACATGAGAGAAATTCTGACCTTGGAAACAGTTTGAAAATCAGTCAGTGACTGAATATTTCACTCAAAACACTGCCTGTTGACACCTTTCCTTGCTAGCTCACTCTTAAGCCCTACTCCATGTTCTTATCTTTTATTAATGTGTAACATTATGATGAAACATAATTATTTGCTAACTGTTTACTAGTTATATCAAAATCTTAAGTTTCAAGATGGGTGGAACTTAATATGTTTGGTCCAGTATTCCAAGAGTCAAGATGGTACCTACACATATTAGGATTGCATGCCTTATTGAATAAATGAATAAGTTAATGTGTTCTTTTTCCCTTAATTAGGCAAACTCAGTGTAGTAATTAATCTATCTTTACAACACATACAGCTTCTATAAAAAAGAAGATTTTTTAAAAAATATTTTTTTCTGAGGGCCAGAGTGATAGTTTAATAGGTAAGGGCACTTGATTTGTATATGCAGCTGACCTGGGTTCCATTTCCAACACCCTACATGGTCCTCTGAGCACCACCAGGAGTGATCCCTGAACACAGAGCACTGAGTAAGCCTAGAGCACCACTGGTGTGCCCTTCACCAAAACACAACCTTCCCTGTTTTTTTTTAACAATGCATTATAAAGCAGACAAATATCTTTCTATACTATCTAATCTGTGTATTGTCCTCTAAGTGCATTTTTAATTCTTCTACAACTGTCAACCAGTAAATAAGGATCACATACACTCCACAGTCCAGAATCATCATGTTGATTATAAGCTCTTATCTTCCGTCTTGTCTCATTAGTTCTACAATGTTCACTGACTTTTAGATCTGATACACTGATATCAGAGATATAAGTCACACGCTTGCTATACTTAAGGTCATATGGTTAGTATTAACATAAATAGGATTTCATCCATCTGGTTGACCTCACATATCTTTCCCCACTGAATCTTCTAATTCATAATTTACAGAGAATCAAAGGAATGAATAGGTTTGAGTCTTTTTTAACTAGTGAATTGCATTTAATGATCTACATTTCTGATAAATTAACATAGAATTATTTTTTTAAATGATAAGAGTTTTGGGGGGGCAAGACACTTGCCTTCCCGAGCTATCATAATGTTACCCAGTCCTGTTGAGTGATCCCTGAGCACAGAACCAGGTGTCAGCCCTGAGCATACCGGGAGCGCCCCAAAACAACAATAATAAATGCACTTTAGGAAACTCTTTACAATAGAGAATTTGGGAGGCCAAGATTATAATTCAGTGAATGAAACCTGCATTTAATCTTAGATACCCATCAAATCAAATTAACAGATAAAAATTGAGATTGTTAATTGCTTAATTTTTAAATAATTAGAAACTATAGATCAGCATGACATGTACTTATTCTACTATGGGGAATTTTTAGCCAATATTATAGACAGTATATACATGCTTTTTCTCCACAGTGCTTGGGGATCAAAGTCAGGGTTCACATATACAAGGCAAGTGCTTTACTGCTGAACTATATCTCTGGTTCCATATATTATATTTTCAACAAAGATATTATAAATTTATTTATTGTTGCCTGTCTGAGGTTACTGAGTTGTATTATTCTATCTGAATGGGAATGGAGTAAAGCTGTCCATTATTTAGCATAAAGATAGGTTACTTAAACTAGTCTTGATCCCTGTTTATACAACATGCAAACAATATAACATGTAGCACATCAACACAGAAACAATAATTTGACTTGCATTTGACTCCTCTTTTAGTTGTAGAGTAGACTTGTATATTTAATGGAACAATCTAATTCCTAGCTCTGTAGATGAGACCAAGTAGTCCAAATTAGGATAGCGTAGTCTCTTGACATAGTGCTGATGATAAACTCACTACCTCACTGACTTTATTAATTTACGTGGGCAAAAGACCTAGTGGCTACAGTCCAGGACAACACGACTCTAGGTTTTTTATGTTTCCAAAAAGAAAGAAAACAACAGCTCTGTACCAAGTAGGGTTGACAGTCTTCTGCTTCCTACTAAGGGACTCTGGCTCCATTACAAGCCCTGTAGCTAGATATTAGAAGTTACCTCTCACTGCATTTCCTCACTGGGCCTCCTCAATGCACCAACTGGCTGAATTTTATAATTCTCATTTGTTTGTTTGTTTTTATCCACTCCCAGTGGTTTTCAGGACTTACTCCTGCCACTGCACTCAGGATCACTCCTGGAGGTGTGATCAGAGTGGGCAGCACAGCCACAGTGTGCCAAGTGGGACAGTGTGATTCCACCTATAGCTCTGTCTCCACCCATATGATATGCAGCAACTTGCATGTTTTTCTCCTAGAGAGATTTCCTCTTGTCTCTTCATTTCTGCTGGTTTAATTATAATCGTTTTGTTTTCCTATCTATACTGCTACTCTAGCTTACAAATAGGTCTTTCTAATGCAAATTTACTTAGTCACTTAAAAGTTTTCAGCTGCTGCCTGTGGCTTCCAGGACAAAGAAAAAGTTCTTTGGAAGTCACTGGGAAACAATGAGCTTCTTCAACTTCTACAGTTCATCCTGAAATCTAACACAAACTGTCTGAGTGTAGAATATGCTTTGCCTTTTTTTTTATTCTTTAACTGCTTATCTTCTGTCAATACCATTACCCTTTGCCATCACACAACCCAGTCAAAAACCCACATGTTTGTTAAAAACTTTCATGATTGCTCTTTTCTACTTGGAGCATGGGGACTTCTTCCGACTTCATGGTTTTCACGGCCCTTTATACATACACACTTATCAACATTTTCTGCATTGTGTTGTAATGATGTGTTTATAATTTGATCTCCCGGCTAGATTATGACTCACTGAGGCCCAGATCTGGATGAAGCCTTTGTTATGTTCCCAACTCTGCCTAAGGCTGGACACATAATACACATTTAATAAATGTTTGCCAATTATGTGAATAAATGAGTGAAATACTCTCCATGGTAATTATTTCAAAATATGCTATGAAATGTAAGTCCACATGTACTAAAATTGAAAACAATTTAATACATGGTATCTATGTCTTATATTTTATACCTTGTTACTTGTGGACTCTCAAACAGCTATATGCAGGATCCTTTTGGTATCCTAAAGTTAGACTCACTTTAAGAATTATAATTTTCATTTTTCCCTAGAAAATTTCTTTTAGTTCAAAATGAAATAGAGCCAAAGACAAGAGAGAAGGAGGTCTAAGTTCTGCTTGTCTGTATTTACTTGGTCTAAAATTGTCCTGGACTTTTTGTTATATGAGGTTTTTCAGATGATTTGAGGAAACAATTTTTTTTAACCTGGTGCTTTGTTTGAACAGTGATGGCAAAAACTAAAATTAGCACAGGCTTCCAAATGTGTGTATGGAAATTATAACACAATTTTGGTCAATTGCATAAAAAACTTCCACTCTTTATACACCTTTAGACTTTGCTGGAGCCACAACTACCCACAAAGAAGACGTTTAACTGATAGGTCCTCGTTATGAAAGGCCTTTTCCAGGGGCTGCGTCTTGGGGGGTTTAAGGGAAGGGAAGTATGTGGTTCTGTCTAAATTTCATCCTGGACTTCTCTCCCCATTTGACCCTGGAAATTGCTGCAATTTTAGCTTCCTGTGGTATGCAGTAAAAAAAAAAAACTAAATCAGAAATGGTAGAAATATACTTAAGCAAGTAAAGGAAGTCTCTCGCTTCCTATGCGAGGAGGAACCATGTATTCATAAGCAGAGCACTAGGCATCAACTATCCAGTCTCTCTCTAGAGAAGTCCTGGAAATAGCTTATCATCAGGAGCCACACTCAAAGAACTATGTTTTTGTTGTTAATATTTTTAAAACACAAGAGAAGAAAGCTACATTTTGTTCTAGAACAGTTTTCAGAAATTGTCTGTCCTTAAGGAGATGCCTGAAGTGAGTGTTTTCAAACAGCAGCGTAATGGAGGTACAGGGCAAATGAAGCTCTTTGACGAGGTTGCCATAAAAAGAAAGGTCAGAGTGATTCAGCCAACAAAGTAGGTCTCAACTAAGAATATCCGAGGGCTGCCTGTCGGACTAAGATGGTTTTGATGGAAAATGACACCTGAGATGGAAAGAGGGATGTGAACACTTGCAGCTGTTTCATTTCAGGCATTCTTGTCCAGAATGGCTACTGCCTGGATTTAAGATGTTGCAGGCAGCAGTCACTTAAGGAAATGAACACCACAGCAAAACCATCTTAGAATTCTGATTAGAGCAGCAGGTCATTTGGTCAGCCATCCACCAGCCTCAGTGGTTCTATCCTCTCTGCTGATTTTTCTTAGCACCCTTTACTGTTCTGGTTCATCTAAAGGGAGCTTCCTCAATCCAGAATGTGCAAATACCTTGCCTGATAAAAATCTGCACTGCTGTAAAGCAGTGTACTCATTTATAAAAACCACAGGTGTTGGAATGAAAATGTTTTCTGTCTTGTCTCTGCTCCTTTTCAGCTTTGTGGCCGTGGATGATAAGTATTGCATTTTCTCTGAAGCTCATACACCTCGTCTATAAAATGAGAATAAAAGAATTCAGAATTTAGAGAATTATAGACACATGAGGTGATATATATAAATGACTATGTGCACTTTGATTTTCTTACTGTTGCATATAATATTATGCTGTCTTACATAATAATATGTCTTACAAAATAAAAACAAAAAATATTTTTTGCAATTTTTTGCCAAGGACAAGCAGATCGTGGCCTAAGCATCTATATAACATACGTTCATACATATATGTTCAATATGTTAAAACCAGCATAATACTATCATTATGATATTTTGTGATATGAAATTAAATCAATTGTTTTGTTCCTTGGGTCCTATCCAGCAGTGCTCAGGGCTTTCTCCTGGCTTTATCTCAGGGATTGAGCTTGGAGCATCTCCATGTAAGACTATGCTCTGGCTGCTGTACTATCTTCCTAACCCCTAAAATTAATTTTAGTGGTGGTGAGGGAAATACGGCTTTTGATGAAAATAAATATTGATCTAAATATTACCATATAAATAGCTATTGAGGAAGTGTTATGGGTAAATTGTTTTTTGAGTTTGTCATACAATCTTAAGAAACATCTACTTTTACCACAATACCACTATTATGCATAAAAAGTAGAATCCAGACAAGCAAAGTCACTTCTCTAGACTACATGGTGAATAGATGTCAGGTTTCAAAGTCAGACAAGATACCTTTGTGAACAAATGGCTTTATATATATTTTGATATTCACTATTATGGTAATCTTGGCATAAGGATAATTAGTAGTAAATTATGAAAAAATGGAATAACACTTGAGATCTCTGAATTAAAGCATAAATTTATATTTATCTTGAATTTATGTATTTACTTATTATGTTTTGGGGACACTCCTTGTAGTATTCTGGGCTTTCTCCTGGCTTTGTGCTCAGGGGTCACTTCTGGCAGTGCTGAAGGGACCATATAATGTGGCTGGCTAGGGGCAAGGCAACAGCCCTTATCTTCTGTGTTCTCTAGCACCGAATTTAAGGCAAAAAATGCAAAGGGTATAATTGTTGATTTTTCAGCTTTAGACACTATAATTCCTCTTCATCTCCCATAAATTGTAAAGGTTAAATTTGTATGAATTTGTATATGAAATTCTTAGCTGTTAATTCATTTGTTCAAAAACAATTGAGGCACATATAAGTAGTAAGTCAATTTAATCTTAGTTTATTGATAAAACAATTATTTTCAGGAACTGGGGAGAGAATATAGACAGTAAAGCTCTTGCCTTGTATTGGTCCCCTTGCCTTGGCAAGTCCCCAAGCCTTGCTGGATCATTGAGCACAGTGCTTGGAGAAAGTCCTTGGAACACTGGGTGTGGCATCCAGACAAAATGCCCCCAGAATTATTTTCAACTATAGTTCGAAATAGATGACAAAATTGTTGAGTGACTTTTTTTTCCAAATATGTTAAAAATTAAACCTCTGATTTGATTTCTAGTATTCTGTATGCATAGTAAGCATACCAGTATGGTGATTTTGAGTTGACTAGGTGAGTTCATCATCAGCTCATTTGAGAGATGTTTAGCTCTAAGTTTTTACATAAGGCACATTTAGAAAGTTGTTTCTCCATTAGCATATGTTCAAATCATCATCTGACCATAGTACAGTTGGTAAACCTCTGCATTAAAATTTAGAATTCAGTGCCCAAGTCTTTAAAAATAACATGGAAGATTTGCTCTAATGAAACTACCATTTCTTTTTTTTTTCTTTTTTGGGTCACACCGGCAATGATCAGGGTTTCTCCTGGCTCTGCACTCAGGAATTACTCCTGGCGGTGCTGGGGGCACATATGGGATGCCGGGATCAAACCCGGGCCGGCATTGGCTAGCCGCATGCAAGGCAAACGCCCTACCCACTGGGCTCTGGCTCCGGCCCTGAAACTACCATTTCTATTAAAAAAAAATAAACCCCGCAGTATGTTGTGAGATATTGGAAATTGTAAAATAAAAAAGTGAACATAATGTGAATGCTCTATAAATAAGACAATGAGAGAATGAATAAATACATCCAGATTATTAAAATGCACTGTTCCTTACATATTTTTTGGCATTGATTTGGCAGGACAATGTTCTTTGTTCATCAATAAATCTATATATGTAGCCTTCTTATACCTCTATTAATCTCCTTGGTATTTATATATATCAGTATCTAGTCTTCTTTATCAGTATCTAGACGATCTTGAGTTTGACATCTATTAGCTGTCATCTATAATATTTCCACTATTTTGAACTCATACATATATAGTCTTGATATATTATACATATCCACTAAATTATATTTTTATCTTTCATTCTCAGTGATATGCAAATGCCTCTCTAAAGTGAACTTGTAAAACTTCCAAGACCCATCTGCTTAGGTTCTTGAATATGCAGGATTAGGCTGCAATTCCAGAATCTGTGTTTTCAATCTGTATTTTTGATTTGTATTCCACTGACTCTGAGCATACCTTTGGGAGACGAGTACTGAAGAAATTGTGTGAAAAAGCTCAAAAAGGCTAACAGAGTAGGCATGAATATGTTAAATTTCTCATATGAGAAAAGTAAAGTACCAGAACTTCAAAATTCTTACCAAGAGATAATTAAATGATTTCTTATTTGATGGGCAAATTGTTTCTAATTGATTCCTTGTAAAATGCAAGGATAAGAAAAGCTGAGTCTGATTGAGAAGGTTGCTGGGTACAAATTAGTTCTAAATGTAGGACTGCAGGAAGAGCATAGGGACTGAGATTCTTATCCTGGTTCAATCCCCACCCCCTCCATATTCTCCCAGGTACCACCAGGAGTGATCCTTAAGCACAGAGGCAGCTGGGAGTATCTCTACAATCATGAGATATCACCCAAATGAACAAATTGATATTCTTTCATCCAAAGATTCTTAAATCCAATATTTTCAAACATAGACTAGTTTTGTATGTGAATAGAATTTTTTCTTAGGTATTTATTCTTATAACGTTTTATTCCCTCTACAATATTATGAAGAGTGGAATAGAGGACTATGACTTTATAAAGAATATATATATGTGGAACACCTAGTTGTACATCAAATATTCTATATTGTATAAAGTTTATGGGTTTTTTGGGTCTGATTGGGGTTACTCCCTGCCTCTGCACTCAGGAAATAGTCCTGGCAGAGCTTAGGGGACCATACGGGACGGCAGGGATCTCACACAGATTGGCTGTGTGCAAGGCAAACAAAGCTGTACTTGCTGCACTATGACTTCGTCCCAATATTGTATAAAAATTTGATTCTAAAAAGGCTTCAACAGGGGCCGGGCGATAGCCCAGTGGGTAGGGCATTTGCCTTGCGCACGTGGCCGCCCATGCCGGCCTGGGTTCTACCCTGTTCAATCCCGGCATCCCATATGGTCCCCCGAGCACCGCCAGGAGTAATTCCTGAGTGCAGAGCCAGGAGAAACCCCTGAGCATTGCCGGGTGTGACCCAAAAAAGAAAAAAAATATATATATATATATATTTCCTATGACTTAGAAACTCCTTTTGTTCCTTTTCACAATTTTTCATTTAATTTAAACATATTGAGTTAGACATGAACTCCATATAGAGAACTGTGTCTATACATATGTCAGAATGTTTGGGTAAGGTTGAATGAAGATCATCCCCTAATTTCTCAAATATCTGGATTTCTAGAAATATTGCTATATACTTGAAATTAAATCAAGTAAAATTTTGTAAATATAAGCAGACATTTGATAGGAAAATATGCTTATTATTTCTTTAGTATGTGTATTTCTTAGCTAATTTTCCAGATCCATAAATTAGTTAAATTCTTCATAGTACCAAGGACGATTCTCTGTTCTAATTATTTCTAAAATTGAGCTGTGCATGCTGTCCTGTCGAATAACAGAAAATGTAAATGTTTAATAATATTGAATTTTAACTGACCAGGTTGGGTTCATCTGCTCGATAAGGAATGAGTCTCTTGCCATAATTTAGTTTAAATGATTTTTATGGAGCCTGGATTTTCTTCACAACCACAAAGCCTTATTGTTTTATTGCCTTTTGGCTTTTATACTGAGGCAGATCCTTTTTAATTTAAACATGATTCGTTATATTTACTTTGAATGCCAGTATATTGTGTATTACCCACCAAGTGACTCTTTCTTTCTGCTATTCAGAATTAAATAAACCAAGACGCAACACATGTCTTAAAACCACAATAGTTTATTTATAAGAAGAAAGACAGCCCATCAAACTTTCCGCAGGAATTTAAAAAAATCCATCAGGGACTCAAAGCCTTTACTTTCTTTCCATTCATATAATTTTGGTTTTGGCTTAACACTTAGCACAATATTCACTTCAAAAGAATATCCTTTGCATTTAAAGTAAACAATCATTGTTCTACACAGACTTTTAATTTTTTCCCCTTCTGCCCTTTGCCACTTTTCTTCTCTGATTCCAATTCTTTTCTAGCATTACAGCTAGAGTGTGCCTTATATAAAAGCCCTTTTTACTTTATATTTTGATATGAAAAGTAACTTATGAAAGATACAATTGTTGCATTTGATTTCATTTCCAATTAATCTTGACATTTATAGCTTCTAATATTTTAAAGTGATACTTTGATTATAGGGGAGAGATAGGACAATGTAACTGCCATTAAAAGGAAATAGGTTCCAGCTTTTGAAAGAAAATTTCAGTTGAAGTATGAAAGGCAATGAGTTTCATTTGAGTCCAAATTGTTTGAACGGGCACCTGAGACATGATCTCAGGTGCTCTTGGTTCTGTCCAAAGTAGATTTCAAAAAATCACTTTAAATCTCACTTTAAAGTGAGAAATATAATTACAAATCACCAAATGAGAGTTGATAGGCAAGTGCCCATAGTGCAAAGTCCCTATCTCTCGGCATCATTCTCGGGGAAAACTGAAAGCCTCCCCGGGGACACACGCCGCTTCACATGGGGGAAGCCAGTTATCACTATTTGCAGAATTATACCTGGAAAACCGTTTCAAAACAAGTTTGCACATTGAGCATTCTCCTGTGCCTTGATTGATCATTAAAGCTGCCACAAATGCATAAAGTTTCTCTAATTTTTCTGGTCTACTTTTAGTCACAAACAATGAAACATCTACTTCAGCTGCACAGTTGCCCTGGAAATGCTGATATCATTGGGCTGGAGTGATAGTACAATGGCTGTAACTGTTTGTCTCACAGAGGAGCTTGACTTGCATGTTCCTGAACCCTGCTGGGAGTGATCCTTTAACTTAAAGTAAGGGAGTAAGTCTTGTGCTCCACAAGATGTGGCCCCCAAACCAAAAGAAAATAAAAGTCATGAATGAGCTTCCTTTCTAAAACAAACAAACAAATAAAAACTATTCACGGCATTCTATGCTAGGTTCTAGATAAAAGTCCATTAGTAAGCAGTTCACAGCTTTACATCAGTTTTTCTTTCTTTCATATAGTAACCTAAATCCTTTGCACCGATACAGATGTTCTTCATTTTATATTCTGTCCCCTAAAGGCCTTTGACAATATTATCTGCATTAAATAGAATTTAAAATTTATACCTTGTAGTTATAGAACAGAAACCTTGCAACATAAACTGTTATAAAATTTCCTGTCAGTTATGCATGTTTTTGATATGGAAGTCCTGTGTTATGGTATTTATTAAATTTTTATTGACATACTCAAACTGACACAAACAAAAATACAGGTCTTATTCTCTTGCTCTCATTTGATCTCTCTCAAAGTGTAATCACAGTAAATAAAATGGCTCTATGAATAATTCTATTGCCACTGGAAAACAGGAGCTTGTCCACAAAGAATTCACAGAGATCAGAAAAAAAGGACTTCTTTATGGCAGTAATTATGTTTCCTGCAACTATGCTTCCCACAATTTGTGCTCACAACTTACACATTCGAATTTTGTAGGATATCCAGTTTTGCAGGAAAGGCTGCTCTAAGTTTTCTATAATATGAAGTGAAGCTCAGTGTTTAAGATGATGGCCTCTGAAGCGAGATTGTTTTACCACTTCCTAGCTAAGTTCTCCTAAGCAATAAAATTTACCTATTTTCACACTGCTTTTCTAACCTGAGAAATGAGGTGAGTACCCATCATCAGTTGAACCTATACAGTAAAAATATTCACAGTTAATTTTATGAAATCAGATGAGGAATGAAAATTGATAAAATATCATGATTCAGTTGGTAACATAAAAGTGATACTGTGTACATGATAGAACGTCTAATTGATGATGTGAAGGTGAATAATTATGATCATAATTCTTTCATTATGTCCCATTGAATATTAAATGAGTTAATGCAAATAAAACACTAACACTATTTCTGGCTCTAAGTGTCAATAACCATATGTCTAATGAAACATGTTGCTTAAAGAGAACTCTATGAGCAAGGACTGTTGTATGCATCATTAAAAGAAACATGCAGACTGATAATCTGTCAATAAAACTCAAGTGGTGGTGAGGAGAGAGGGAGAGTTCTTGTTTTCTTGAAACTTCCTAAAACTAGAAATTTAGTCTAGTATTTTAGCGATTATTAGACTTTTATAAATGTGGTCTATATTCAAATGATGTTGGAGAAACACATATATCTCCCTCCTTGTTTTATTAATCTCCTCATATTTTCAATATAAGCATCAAAGACTATTAAAATTAGAATTTGAAAGATAATTAGTGACTTAACTAGTTGGCCCCCAATAGATAATTATTTCTACTTAGCCACACTTTCCTAATCCTCTTATCCCTTTAACAGACACATAAAAATTCCTTCCATTAGTTTGATATCTGTGAATCTCTAACCTAAGGATGGAATTGAATATCAAGTTAATTTATTTACACATTTTCTGAAGTTTTTCATTAGACCTCAGACATCAGCTCGAATTCATCATGATGATTCATAGGTATCTTCAATTTGTTAAAAATTTCATAAGTATATATGTAAACATATTTCTTTCTCTCATGTTCATTAAGTATCTAGGAATGGTGTATAATAGTATCCCATTCATTACTTAAGCATAACTTTGGTGTACCATTACATATGTTTTTCCATAAGATGTTCTAAAAATTTGCTTCAATTCAAACAAATCCATCATCAGTTCATCAAGAGAGCATTAAATATTAGCTTTCTGTAGACTCCCACTTAGAGAGGCAAATTTTTGGCCTAAATAGAGGCAAATTTCAACAAATTAGGGTCTACATGTAGAAAAAGGAAGTGATACTTGAAGTGATTGCCAAGCATGACATAACAAAAAAAATTAAACTGGAATGAGAAGGATTATTGATACAATTGGACAATAGGCGAGAGAATAACTGATTTTTATTTTAAGGATTAATAAGTTTCTTCAATGGAAATTTAGTAGATAAGTATTTTAGTTTAGTTAGTCACTTACTTTCTGTTGCAGCAACTCAACTCTACCACCATAACCACATGGATTGCAAACAAATGAACACAACTGTGTGTTCCAATAAATCTTTACTTTTAAAATTTGTGGGGAAAACAGAGATAGTACAGGAATTAAGGTAGTTGCTGTGCACATGGCCAATGCACTTTGATACCTGGCACCACATATAGTCCCCCCAAATACTGACAAGTGTGACTCCTGAGCGCCATGGAGAGAGGAGTAATCCCTAAGCACTTGTGGGTATGGCACGCCCCTCCACTCCACCCAAAAAAAAAAGAAGAGGGCTGAGAGCTGAACTTAGTCATAGTTTTCTGAGTCCTGATATAAATGTCTACATATTTAAGTGTATTTATTAAATTATATCAAGCAACTATTGGTTTTACTATGATTTTTTTAATCTCAACTATCTTTTTTTAACTATCTTTATATCTTTGTTATAAAGAACATTCTAGTTTTTCTTTTTTGTCTTTGTACTTGAAACCCATATGTTTTCATTTGTTACCATAATTGTCTATTTTTTCTCTTGACTACTATTTTCAGTCAAAAGCGCCTAAGAAATAGCTAAAAAAGACAAAGAACCTCTGACTCGGGCACATCTCTTCAACTTCACCATTCTCCTTGCATTAACATACGCCTCAGAGACCTGGGCCCTACGAAAGCAGGATGAGAATGCTACTCGGTCTCCCAAAGAGGAATCGAAAGAGCTATGCTTGGAATATCACGCCTCACTCAACTGAAAGAAGGAATCCGGAGCTCCGACAGAGTCAGGGACGCTGTCTCGCTTGCCAAGACATCGAAAATCAGATGGGCTGGACATCTAACGCGATTTGGAGACAACCGCTGGACTAGAGCCATTACCGACTGGATCCTATGGGATGTCAAAAGATCACGTGGCCGCTCACCCTCAAGATGGTCAGACTTCTTCGTCAAGACCCTGAACGAATGGTTTGAGAATCTTTGTATTCCTGAAGCAACCAGATGCCGTTGGGCTACACTGGCATGTGATATGGTCAAAATGGAAATGTTACTGGTGTCCGCTCCAGCAAATAGACAAATAACGGGATGTGTGAGATCAAGTGATCAAGTGACTATTTTCAGACAGGAGCTGATCTATATTGCTTCACATAGAGTTTAACACCTTATATAGACCTTCAAAGGGTATGTTTCAAAGCGGAGAGTTCTTTTGAAAAGTTGGACTTAACAAAATACACAGATGAAAACAGAAGGTGCCATCATGATAATGTACAGTCTTCTATTTGGTTTGGATTTTCTTCCTCTTCATTTACAGTTGTGCTGGGGTGTCCTAGGAGTCATGTTCTGCAAAATACTCAGGAGAAAAAAGCTAGCTTTAGAGGTGTTGTGTGAGACACTATATCACAGTGACTTTTTTGTTATAATTATTGTTGTGATTATTATTATATCTCGTGGGCAGAGCTCCATATTTTCTACAGTGAAATAAGGTTTGGGAGCCTCTACTTTTCTGGGATCCTTTAAGTTTCTCAGGATCCACATAGTTCCACCTGTGGTCCAGCACAGTTATCAACAAATGTTTATCCAAGTAACAGAAGCAGTTATTATATAAATCCTCTGAACTTTATTCTTACTGGGAGTTAATGGAATACTGAGACATTAGAGATGATTTCCATTTCAGAAAAGTGGAAATTGAATTGTTTTGTTCTTCCAGCTGGAGAAGTGAAAGCAAATAAATAGGGTTTATTTTTGCAGGGAATTGGTAAGTACTTAGGACTTCGACTTTCCAAAGAATTATAAACCATCAATTCCCTCCTTGAGCTAGCTATTGGTACTCAAACTTACTTTTTTTATACAATGTGAAATTCTTTTTTAATGCAAAAACATTTATCCTTATTCATGTATTACAAGTTAAACATTATGTATATTTTTGTTCTTTTTTTGCCTACTACTGGTTTTGCATTAGATACTAGTATTGTTACTATGATTAGATGCTTCTCAGGCATTTGTCTCAAATTAAGTTTCCATATGTTTAAGGCAGTGACTTACTAATGCAGAATTTTGGCATTTGCTTGTATTTTATTCCATTGCAAACTTCTATAGCATCTGTAATTATTTAATGATCAAAACAGTTACTTGATCTTGTCAATATTGCTATTTCTAACTAACATATGAAAATGAAGATGTTCTTTTCTATTTCACATATTATCATTATAGAGCAGAGAACAGGATTTTAAAAGTTTCATTCTCAAATAATTATTGCTTGTCATCCCAACCTAAGAATCACTAAACCAAGTGCAAAAGGACTATATAACCAAAGATAAATTTCAATAGCCATGTAACACTTGGGAGTTTTATGATAACATATGTGGAAGTGGTTAAGAATAATAGTGCCTATGTCTCTAGCAGGAAAGAGAATACTGAAGAATTCTTGGTTTTCCTAACCTGCTAACCATTGTGCTCTAGTTGAAAGAACTTTCTTTACTAGTAAGTAAGGTAATTAGATATTATGAAATTTGAACTAAAGTCTGAAAGGGAAATAGAATTTAGGTATGTAGAGAAGTAATGTAGGTGGAAAACTGTTTGCTGAAAATAAATCTAAACAGGCAGGGAATTCAATGAAAACCTAAACCTATAAGCCAGTCAATATTTTATGGACAGTTGAAAATTGTTTGGAAATGAGTTTGTAACATAATCAGCTACGAATTCATTCCTTTTTGCTCCTGGTAACATTTTCTAAACTATTCTTTAGCTATCTGGGGCATAAGACAGATCCTGACCAATAGGATTCAGATGGAAATTCTGACTCATAAGAAACTCCAAAGTAATCCTCCATTTTCTCTTCCCATTTGCTGGTTTGATTTTGTGTCTGAGTTGAAAATCACAGAACTTCCCCTGTATTCCTAAATGGTTACCTGGAACAGAGGGCCTTCCTTGCTTTCAATTGGAATTTATGCAAGCGAAATAAATTCCTTTTGGGATTAGACCCTGAAAGGACTATTATAGAAGCTAGCTAACACAGAAACCTAATGGTCCTGACTAAGGTATTCAACCTTTATCTCATAAAAGTAACAAGGCTTTTGAGTAAAGAGCCGAAGGATAAAATAAATGTTTTAATAAGATCATTGTGACAGCAGAAGCGGGAGAGACTGTGTGGGCTGAATTACCAGAGTGAGGCAATTATTCCCAAAGACCAGACAAAAGTGAACCAAAGGGATCCACACACAAGGGCAAGGAACAGAAAGCGCCATGTAGTGGATTTCAAAGTTCCCAAAAAATTTTAGCAGTGCCAAAAGGCCAAATCTTAAGGAAAGGCCAGTGAATTTGAGGATACAGGGATTGAAGTGATCTTTGAAACAATAATGTCAATGGGATAAATGCAGAAAACATATTTCAGGGACTTGAGCAGAAAAATGCCTAGTACAAGTCAGAAGGAAATTAAATAGGCCATTTTGAAATCATATATTAATTTTGAAGTAAATAGTTCTGAGTTCTGTCTTTATAACATTTCAAATTGATTAGTACAGTGCAGCCCCAGCATGATTTCAGCTAGAGCCTATAGCCTTGGGTGTTAGAAAGCATCCCCAATGGTCCCCCCTTTGCCTTACCCCTGTGATAATGAACGCTGACGCTGTGGGCTCCTCTTCACGCTGAGATGACCTTCGCAGTCTCCTCAACCCTCTGCTTTGGGGAGCAGTTGCTCGCTTATGAGAATTGGCCATCGCATTAATACTTTTTTTTATACATCTGTTTTACGTAATTTTAGAAAGTTAGGTATTTTTAGAATTGTGGGAGACTGGGGAAGAATAATACAAATATGAAGGATCTGCTTGCGTTAGAAGTCTCTAAGTCCACAACAAGGAAAATTCGTTGTAGTTCAGCCCTCACCTCTTGACTCTTGTGGTATTTTCTCCCGTAATTTTTTTTCTTCAATTGGTATTGTAATTCTTTTGTTTTAGAATATTAGACTTTAGTGTCAGTCTGTTCTTTATGATTGTCATCACTATTACCCTAACGATAATATTTTTAGAGAATATTTTCATTGAGGAATGCTCAGATTAAGGAATAAATATTTAAATTCCTCTGATCATATTGTGTGTGGAGTTCTTTTTTTTATCTCAGGGGGTTTCTGTCCGAGTCTTAGTTTGAGCCATGACTCTGGGCCAGCAGGAGGCCGGGCTGATCTGTGCGTGTACTCACGGTCCTTTCACCTTAGCTAAGCACGACAATGCTTGTCTATTTCCCATTAGACAGTTAACATGTGATCAGAGTTTTATCACAAGTTCTGTACATCATTTATTGGCCCTAAAACTAGCCCTACAGAAAGGAAACACAATTATGAGGCTTTTTTTCAGAGGTATAGATATGTGTTAAAATTTGTTTAATAATCAAATGTCATTGATAGTGATATGAATTGTCTCTGTCAGCATCTGTTCTAAAAGTGAAAATTACTTTTATCATAGATTAATAATTATAATTTAGTGGAATAAAATTGAGCAGATAGACAATGTGGACATTTACATAAGAATCTCTTAAAAAAGCAACGACATATCTTTTTTAAATATTTTTATTATACTACCATGAAATATACAATTACAAAGATGTTCATGTTTGGGTTTCGTCATACAGTCTTCCAGCACCCATCCCTACACCAGTGCCCCTGATTCCCCACCTTCCTCCCCTCCCTAACCTGCCTCTATGGCAGGTTTATCTCTCTCTCTCTCTCCCTCTCTCTCTCTCTCTTCTCCCCCCCCCCCCCCCCCCTCTCTCTCTCTCTCTCTCTCTCTCTCTCTCTCTCTCTCTCTCTCCTTTTTACACAGTCTGGCTTGCAATACATACATTTAGAAGTTATCATGTATATCCCTTTGCTTACATTCAATGCTCAGTTCTAGACTGGTATTATCATTTCCAACTATTTTCTATGTGATTTTATTTTTATTTTTTTCCACCTTTGTTTATTATTATTATTTTTTTATTTTTTAAATAATTTATTATATGACTGCAAGCTATACAAAGATGTTCATGTTCGAGTTTTGGTCATACAGTTTTCCAGCACCCTTCCCCCATCAGTGCCCATGTCTCACCACCAAAAACCCCAATTCCTCCCCTCTCCTAGTCTGCCTCTATGGCAGGTTCTTTATCTCTTCTCTGTCTCTCTCCCTTCCTCTCTCTCTCTCTCTCTTTTTCTTTCTTCTCTTACACATTGTGGATTGCAATATATACATTTAGAGGTCATCCGGTGTATCTTTTTGCCCATATTCAATGCTCAGTTCTAGGCTGGTATTATTATCATTTTCAACAATTATTAGCACACTGTTCCCTTCTCTGTCTTACCTAAACTCTGAGTCCCGCACACTTGTGGTAGATTCCATCTTTGACAAGACCTCCTGATTCATGTTTTGCCTGACCTTGTATATTGGTATCATAATATATGTATACATACCCATATATATTAATGTCATGCAAATAAATGCAGTCATTGTATATCTGACTTTTTCCTTCTGGCTAATTTCACTCAACATGAGCCTCTCCATGTCAATACATTTATAGGCAAATTTCATAACTTCATTTTTTCTAGCAGCTGCATAGTATTCCATTGTGTAGATGTACCACAGTTTCTTTATCCAGTCATCAGTTCTTGGGCACTCTGGTTGTTTCCAGATTCTGGCTATTGTGAATAGTGCTACTATGAAGATCAAAGTGCAGATGGTGTTGCTGCTGTGTGTTTTGGGCTTTCCAGGGTATAGTCCCAGGAGTGATATAGCTAGGTCAAACGGGAGTTCAATTTCTAGTTTTTGGAGGAATGTCCATAATGTTTTCTTAAAAGGCTGTACCAGTCAACATTCCCATCAACAATGGATGAGAGTCATTTTCTCCGTGCATCCACACCAGCACTTGTTGTCCTTGCCCTTTTGAGTATGTGCCATCCTCTGTGGTATGAGATTATATCTCATTTGTAACTACATATTTTAAGGGCATACTCTGTGATTTTCAGGGATCAATCCTGGCAGTGCTCAGAAGACCATATGTGTCGGGGACGCCACCATGGTCCCCAACAGTGCCGGGAAGCAAGTTCCCTTCTACCTCCAAAGCTGGCGGGAATGGATGAAGACTCAGGAATCTGATGCAGTTTTAAAATGCTTTGCTTATCACAGTTTCAGGCATACAAATCAGCAATAGAAAAAACCCTGTGCTTAGGATTCCCAGTTAGAACCCCAGCCACGTGTAGGCCAAGATGGCAGCCACCACGTGTTAAGACCCTGTAAAGCGGAGACAAAACTCCTAAGAAGAATGAAAGCCCCAAAAAAGCCCAGAAAGAGAGACAGAGTGCAAGAGAGGAAGGAGCCTAGTTTTATACTCCTGCAACTCAGACCTCCCACTATTATGTGAAGCAGGGAGGGTCAAATGCCTTCAGGTAATGTCTACCAGCACATCACCTAGGCCCTATTATATGCTAATGTTTTGAGCCAAAATCTGCCTGGATATGCCTTTATAGGGTAGAGAAGGGGGTTTCTGAGATGGTATGTCTCTGAACAAAAGACTATACTAATGCCAGTTAAATATTTCTCCAAGCCTTCACAAGAGTCTTGTCTACTTCACGATAGTTTTGTATTTTAGTTGCCTTTGAGTTATCAGGGAGCCATGCTTGCTTGCTTGGAGGCAAACAGCATTTCTCTCTAGTCTAATTACTTAGAGATCCAATGTGGCCAGGCAAATATGCTGGTAAGATCTAGCTAGCCCTACGATGATTGTGGTAGCATGAGAGAATATTTATACCAGCCAGTACAGAATACATGGTCAGATAAACTGCCACATTTAAACTACCCCCCCCCATCTACGAAGTGACCTGCAGGAGGCAATCCAAGGCAGATGCAGAGGTTCGTAGTCCTGCAACACATATGAGGTGCTGGATATTGAACCAGGGTCACTGTATGGAAGGTAAGCACCCTAACCACTGTAGTGGGTCTCTGACCCACAAGAATCTCTGCTGAGAGCATGCCTAGGGTTCAATAACTATGCATGCTTATTGCCTAAATTTTAATTGGATCAAGATACTAAAAAAATATTTGATGTGATAACAAGAAGATATTTAAAGTGCAATTGGGAGACAACCTGGCATCTCTTTTGTTTATAGATGGTCAGAGTTAAATTACACTGGCAAAGTAAAAAATAATACTATGTAGGGCATCTTGCTGGTCCCACACTGGCAAGAGGGGAATCTGCCCTTGCCCTTCATTCTAAAAAAGACACCAGGTTGTCAGTGCAGACTCTTCTCTCTGAGAGCATAGCCCAACTCAGCTGCATGGTGTCTTTCAGAGATTAGTTGTAGAGCTGGGAAGTTTATATGCCAGAAGTTGTTACGCACGGTTGGAGGCTAAAGGACCTTAGCCAAAAATGCATTTTGAGTGTTATCACAGACTCATTCTAGAAAGAATCATTTTATCTTAGAGGAATTACTAAAATTTCTTTTAAAAGAAAAATACTTTAAAGGAACATACATGCCTAATAATATACATAGACTCTTAAGAGTACAAGGTTTCACTTAAATACAACCCTAAATTATAATGAACTTTCTTTTGACTCATTGAAATCACTGGCCTTGCTTGTCCAGTTACTCAATGGGTCTTTATTCTCTTAAAGGCTTATTTTCATTGTGTGTATTAGACATACAGAGTGAATGTGAGAATTAAGGAAATATAATTGTTTAAAGAAAATTAGCCTGATCATAGAATATGCTATTATTTATAAAAGTATACTAGTTGCACCATCAGTATTGCTCTTACATGAGTTTTGAGGCATTTATTAATTCATGCATATTTTGATTATTTGAAAAATAATTAAAATACTTTATTTTAATGATTCGTAGCTCTATGGAATAAAAGCAAGTGGGTTTTATTAAATGAAGTAATAATTTGTTAAATATATTAAATGAGCTGATATATACATGAAGGAAAAAATCTGGATTTTTAGTATTCCATCTATTATTTGTCTTTTGAAATGATATTTGTACTTAAGAATAGCAATTCTTATTTTCTGGTGATACATTTTAAATGGCTTTTACTGGAAATTTAGAAAAATTATACCTTTGTGGCATTTATGTGCATAGATACCCTTTATAAAGCATAACTATATAAATTTGCTTAGTTAATGGAGACATTTTTTTAAAAAGATAATCAGTTCCTGGGGATTTGCCCTTTAAAATGATGTTGAAATGACGTATTAACCTTAAAAGTGTAGCACATTGTTTTAAATACATGCATAATTCTGAATGGGGAGAAGGTACACACAAATTCAGTGCTGTATTACAAGTGTCTAGGCGCTATTTAAGAAGGCAAGAAAGGTTGATTCCAATCTCCACTACCACTACTTTAAGTTAAAACAATGCTTTTCTTTTTTGGGGAATTGTAACTTTTCATTTAAACCTATGAATGCATATAAATATTATATAATATATATTGTTTGTATTCATATATATACATATATACTTATACGTATGTATGTAAATATGGATTGATACATTGTTCCTGCTGCTCAGATCATTTCAATAGATTTTTATTATCATATAAAGTGTAATGAACCTCATCCTTTTGTGGGTCAAGTATAGCAAAAAGGCTTGATTAGTAACTTCCTATTTATGCTGCTGTATTTTTAGGGAATTGAGATCATGGCCCAAACTTTCTCAAACTTCTATAGCAAAGTAGACATCTGGGGTAACTTGTTCGAATACATCTAAAATGATTCTCTGAGACTGTGTACGGCCTAATCTGTGTTTCTAATAGGCTTCTGAATAATACCAATGCTATTAATTCCATTTTTGTATGTTTACCCAGAAGGCCAAACAAAAATGATACCTAAAGTAAGACCAGTAGTGGTCTTCTAACTCTATAATAACAATGGAATTTGGACTTCATCAGTTGCTAGTCCGTTGCCCCCTACTAAGGGCCATCATGCTTATTCTCTGTAGAAGACAGTGTTCCATCTCATCGTGTAGTTTGTGTCCAACTCACATGTCTGGCTAAGCATTTTTTTCTCAGGGAGGAACGTTTATTTTCTTTTTTTTTTTTCTTTTTTTTTTTTTTTTTTTGCTTTTTGGGTCACACCCAGCAATGCTCAGGGGTTTCTCCTGGCTCTGTACTCAGGAATCACTCCCTGGCTGTTCTCGGGGGACCATATGGGATGCCGGGAATGGAACCCTGCCCAGGATGGGCCGGCCGTATGCAAGGCAAACACCCTACCCGCTGGGCTATCACTCCGCCCCCAGGAACGCTTATTTTCAATGTTAGGTGAAGGGATAGTCATCACACGTTAATGTCAACTGCAATATCGGTTTTTATAATTTTTGCTTATGTGTACTTGAGCAATGTCTGCAATTACACTTACAGTATACAGCAGTGCTTTGATAAGTTTATTGATCTCTGAACTGAAACTTATTCTCATGAATCCTTTTAGACCACCATGCAAGACCCTACCCTGACATAACCACGGAGGACTAGATCTTTGGATTGCCTTCCCTTGGAATTAAGGCTCCATTTGATATTTGACACCTGTTCTCACTCAAGTTCAAAATGAGAATTTTCATGGGTTATCTGTTTGTCCGTATGGCTTCTCATTTCAGAGAGAAGCCAGAAGTTCAGTTATGGCTTAACTGTGAGGCTTTTCCTAATGTTGAACCCAAAGCAGACTAGTTCCAGGAGGGACCCTTGGCAAAATGATCCATACCCATTATCAGATCAAAAATTTTTTGCGATTATGTAATTCTCTGAAACTACCAGAGAGCATAGTCTCTATGGCAGCTTATTTGGAGTGTTTCAAAATGTTCATGAAAATAGGGATCTGGAAAATTTTTTACTGTGATTTCAAGCACTCTGAAAGTGACCATTGTCCACCATGATCATTAATATGTATTCTTCATTGCCTCAAAATAAAACTATCTTAAGTTTTACAATTAAATGTCACCTAAATGCTATACAACATAATGGGCATTAGAGGTGACTTTCATTTTGGAAGCTGATGAATATGATCTTGGACTTCTAAGGCCCTTCAGAACACCATCTGAGATAAACGAAGTCACTCTACAACCACAGATATGGAAATCACTTAAGATGTGTTTTTCAGGTGGTTCTTTCAATCCTAACCACAAAGAGGCCCAGCTTCGTTTCTCTGGAGGTTTTCCCATTTTATTTACTCTTTTCTGTTGCATTGATACCACAAAGTGTGCTACATATGTGAAGGCAAAGTTGAATCAACAGCTGCCTTTCCCCTACAGAAGTCTCTACTTCCTACACGAATTATAGCCATGATATCAGAAGGTAAAACTAATAGTCTCCTGTGCTGAATCATATTTAGTGCAAATAAATACATTGCTCCTGAAAATTATACCTAAAGACATCTTTCTTAACTACTAGTTAATGCTCTTTATGACTTTTTAATACTTTCGCTATGAATCCAAGGTTAAGCAGTGTGCTTTCTTTTCCTATTCCTGTATAGAAGGACTAAAGACCAAAGGAAGACTCACAGTTGGGATCACCTTTTATAAAAATGAGGTTGCAGAAAAAGCAAGTTGTTTAGACTAGAGACCTTACGTTTAAGAAAATGTGATTGAGGAAGGGGTAGGGAAGCTGGAGATATTGGTGGTGGGGAATGTGTCCTGGTGGAGAGATGGATTCAGAACATTGTAGACTGAAACCAAACCATGAACAGTTATGTAATTGTATATTTCATAGTGGAATCATAAAATAAAAAAAGAAAAATAAATAAAATCTCTAGGAAACCAAAAAAAGAAAATATGATTGAAAACATATCAGCTGGGCTATAGAATCCCCTAATGTGTAAGGACAGCTATGACATGGGCTCACTGAGCAGCCTTGGAAATAAATGGAAGGCAAGACTCTTCAATGGGCTATTTCCTCATTTATGAGTGAGACAGGACTGAGTTTGTAAGACTCCTTTATTTGCTCTGAGATCTGGGAGAAAAGTCTTTTCATAATCAGTAGCTCCTCATAGCCAGGGCATAAAGAGCATCAACACTGTTGTCCAGTTACAAAGGAAACCAGTGGCAACAGATGGGGCTCAAGTAGAAGCGCACATATCTAGCATGTGCACAATTGTTTCCGGTCCCTAATACTGTGTGATCTCTTGAGTATCACAAGGTATATTGGGGTGATCTCTGGAACCCTGCCAGGAATGAAATAGTGGAGGGTGAATGTAGCAGTCTGGGGGGAACTAATTATTCAGAGAGTACTAGGTTAGTGTTTCAAAATCAGTTAGGCTTGGACACTGCAAAGTATTTTTAGTTCACACATTTAGATCTTTAATCAATTCAGGCTAATTTGTGTTGTGAAATTATGGTAGCAAATCATTATTGCATGTGGATAAACCATTGACGTACTGGATTTGCTGGACAATACCTCCTTCAATGGAATGGCTTTGAATTCTGTTCCCAAAAAGTTAACTAACATAAATATGTGGGCTTATTTTGGATACATACTTCTATCTTATTTAGTAGTTTGTTCTTTTATTTTTTCATGGGATGGGGAAGTTTTTTTAGCCATAGCTGGCAATGTTTAGGGTGTTACATCTGGCTCTGCACTCAAACTACATTTTGTGGAATTCTGGGGATTGAACCCAGGTCATCGCTATGCAAAGCGATATGCATACTGATATGCTGTACTATCTCTCCAGCCCCAGTGCAGCTATGATTATGTCAGTAACTCAATGTCTTGATTACTATAGCACTACAATTGTTTAGAAATGAAAAAATTATGAATTTTTATTTCAAACTTTGCTTTCTATCTCTCTCTCTCTCTCTCTCTATCTATATATATATATATATATATATATATATATTTCAAGAATGTTTTGGTGAATTGGGTAGATAGTTTGGAGTTTCATAGTACATGCCTAGCATGTATGAGACTGAGTTCCACCCCCACACTGCAATGGTTTCGTGACCCTGAGCACACTAAGTATATCTTCCATCATCTTTGAACACCACAGGAGTTGACTGTAATTTATAAAAAGAGAAAGATTATCTTTGGTTTTATTGGTTTCTTGCAATTCCATATTTATCTTGGGATAAGCTTGTACATTTAAAAAATTTAATGTGAACTATGAGATTAGTCAAAGTAATGTGTCAAGTTTAGCTATATTTGCCACCAGGGCATACTCATTTGATATTTCCAGTTCATTAGTTTAGGAATAAACTAATGAATAAAAGAATAAAACTGTCAATCCTCAAATTTTTAATAATAAATGAATTTATTTAAAGCATTTATTGAACTCTAGCCTAGGCATTTTATGTATGTAAACATTTTATGCTCTTCACTGCTCTATAAAGTAGGTAGTATTATTATCTCCATGTTACAGATAAGGGCAATTAGGTTGCAGAAAAGTTAAATAACCAGCAAGACAAAGGGGAAAAATAGTGGAGCCAGGCTCTGAAGCCTTACAGCCTGATTTATATCATGTTTTTAACCTTTGTGTCCAACTGTCCCTTGGGACAACATAGACAAAGGCTGAAAATTAATTCTTTGCGATGAATAAAGTACAGTTATGATTTTTCAGTACATTTATTTTTCTCTAACTGTAAAGATCACAAAAAATATCATAACTGATAATTATCAAACCTACTAAGACTGAGGGAGTGGGTTTATTTATAAAGTACAGTTATGATTTTTCCATATATATATTGTCCTCTATAAAGATCACAAGAATATCATACTAACTTGATGATTATTAAGCCTACAGAACCTGAGGAGTGGGGTTTATATTCTGAGTAAAGTGAGTACCATCTCCTATTTTTCAAATTAACAGCAGAAAAAAAACAACAACAAAACAAAACAAAACAAAAAAAAAAAAACCTTTCATTTAAAGCAGTTTTAGAATAATAGAAAAGTGTTCAGGTATTAAAGAGTGTGCCCAAATAGTATCTTATTGGTTTCATAATTTGATGAGAAATTCACTGTAAATTTAATCCCTTTACTTCAATTAATTTTTTTTCCATGCAAGCTTTTTCTGTTTAATTTTGGCTTCTGTAATATGTATTCAACATGCCTAGATGTAGGTGTTTGGATTCTTATTCTGCATACTGTATGTTTGTTGAAACTTTCTGAATTAGTGATTTAGTGTCTTTCATTAATTTTTTGTAATCTTGGCTGTTTGAAAATTTGAAATTATTGCTTTAAATATTTATGCTTATCTATTCCTTTAAATATCTATGTATGCATGTTTCTGTGTGTGTATATGTTCACATGGGTCATCTCTGTTTTATTTATTTTTCCTTTTCAAGTATACATGTCTGTATCATTAAATTATTCCTTTGTTGTTGTTTCTGAATAATAGGGGATTAGAGAAATCAGTTCCCATGTAGTCAAAATATAATGCATAGCTTTTTGACCACTTCAGACTTACTAATATTGCCTCTTGGCAATCCTGAAATCAATATCAGGATTTCCAGGATTTTAGGATTCAAACATGACTACCAAAAAGCTAGAGATGCTCAAATTTTTAGTATGCATGATTACATACCCTGACTATATGCACAGCTGACTGAATCTTTGAATGCAGAACCTGAAGATATAAAAAAAGTCCAGGTATGATTGTGGATGGATATATGTATATGTATATGAATATATATACTTGGATATATAAATGCATAAATATATGCATATATATGGATATACCTATATATACCCAAGTATAACATGGACAGGCTGGATGGACTGCAGTTCAAACCTATGTTAAAAATTATACCTGCATTATACCTTTTGAAAAAATTATACCTGCATTATACCTTTTTTTATTTATTTACCTTTACAAAAACTTACCCACTGGCTACCTCGCATATACCTTTTTAAAGTCTCCCCATAATTTTGATTATTTGTCTGTTTACTCTCCAAAAATTTCCCTTTGTATTACACCATGCCAAGTGTCTATCAACGTATCTTCAACTGATTCTTTCCTTTGTACTCTATGTGCAGTCTATTGATGAGCTGATGAGAAACATTTTTCATTCCTCTTACACCTTTTTAATTTCTGGAATTTCCTTTGAATTGTTTTCCTATTCAATGATTTGAATATATGTATCAGATCCAAGTCTAATACTGATATTTGTTTCTTTAGACTGTACCTTATTTTCTTTTTTTTTGCTTTTCAGCATATTTTCTAATGTTTTGCTGAAAGCCAGGCATGGCTATTTAGTAATAGAACTAAGATAAATAGTCCTCTCTTGTGAGGGTGAAGATTTATGTTAATCTAGCTAAGAGTTGGATTATATTTGTATTTGCTACAGTTGTAGAGGCAAACACCTTAAAATTCTTCTTCTGTTCTTATTCTATCTACTCTGTTGGCTTTGAGCTTCCTTATGTAAAAGAGAAAGAGAGAGAGAGGAGTCAGCATTTTTCAGCTCTTTCTATTGTAATCTATTGTTCTTTATTGAAATTTTATTCATGTAGTGATACATGGATAATTAAAACAATCATATAATAAAATCTGAGTCCTATATTTGGCCTTTACCAGGAGGTCAGCTCCAAGGGTTGATTCCATGGGGCCAAGCAGCGCAACTGTGGTTCTGGAGTGGATGGGTCTGGATCTCTTCCAGGGTTGCTGACAGAGCTGTGGGTCTGGTGTAGGTCTCTCTTCTGGGGTAGCTGGCATAAAGGTGGAGGAAAGGGCGGAGGAGCCCGAAATCCCCACTCCAAATCTGGCCAACGTGGCCCCTCCCCCCACACATGTGAGCGAACCCTTGGACCAATGTTGGACTCAGCCAGGGACTGGCTAAGTTCCTACCAGGAGGTCAGCTCCATGAGTTGCTTCTACATGGGGCCAAGTGACACAGCTGTGGGTCTGGAGTGGATGGGTCTGGATCTCTTCCGGGATTGCCAACGGAGCTGTGGGTCTGGCATGGGTCACTCTTCCGGGATAGCTGGCATGGAGTTGGAGGAATGGGCAGAGGAGCCCAAATCTCTGCTCCAAGTCCGACCAGCGTGGCCTTCCCCGGCATGTGTGAGCCAACCCTTGGAGCAATGTTGGACTTGGCCAGGGGGCTAGTGCCAGGTCAGCTCCATGGGTTGCTTCCCAAGTGGGGCCTAGTGGTACAGCTATGGGTCTGTGTAAGTGAACCCAGACCCACGGCTCCATAGGAAACCCTGGAAGAGATCTAGACCCATCCACTCAAGACCCACAGCTGTGCCGCTCGGCAGCATTCTTCTCTAGTACTGATTTTAGGATCAGGTCCTTTCCAGGATCTTTCACATTTAAACACTGTATACAGTTCTAGGCAGGTTCTAACTGATACCCATCATCCCAGTAAGCTTAACAAGAAGCCAGGGCAACCCACACATCATGAGGTCAGTCATTCTCAACATCCGAGTCCATAGTTCCTCAGAACTCCACCTAAGAGAAAACCTAATCTTTCCCTTTAAGTTTCATCAGTAAATGCTTTTAGATGAGAGCCTTCTACTGAGAGTATACCACCTACACGGTAGAGCCTGGCAAGCTACCTGTGTTTTATTTGATATGCGAAAACTATTAACAATTATGGACCCTCAATTCCATGACCTGAAGAATGGTTTGAGGCTTTTCTTGTCCCTAGAGCAAGCAGATGCCCTTGGGCTACACTTGCTTGTGACAGGAGGTATGGAGTTGTTTCTGGTGCCCACTCAAGCAAATCCATGAACAATGGGAAGAGAGTGATACAGTGGTAGTTGGCCTTTTATTTTAGGGTGATGGCCTTTATGTGCATTTCTCTATTGGTATAGCTTTCTTTATGCTATATCAACACCTCCCCCCCCCCCCCGCTAAAGTGGAACCAATTTTGAATGAAGTCAGATGCACCTTCTTAGAAACATTGCTTTGCCGCCTTACTTGAGCTGGGCCAAAAGATTTTCAGACTGGCCCAAAAAGCAATTGTTTTAAGAAACCATTAAGAAAACAATTGATTTAACAGTCATCCAAGTCAATTATGATTGATGATTATGAACTATTTCCAGTAGCCAATTATTCATAGCCAAGAATAGTTTAAACCTCTTAACATTGTCTCTTTTTTAACCACTTACCCTCATATTCCTCTTTCTTCACAGAAAATTTACAACTTCTTTTTTTCCTTTCGTGGTGGGGAGGCATATTTGGGTCATATCCTATGGGACTTGGGATAACTTCTGATTTTCTGTTCAGGAATCACTCTTGGCAGTGTCTGTGGACGGTGTGTGGTGCTGGGGATTGAACTAGTATCTGCTGTGAGCAAGGCCTTAATCCCAATACTATCTCTCTAGTCCAAAATCCCCAAGTTTTACCATCCTTTGGGGCATTAAAGGCATTAATGTGAAATTTCACTATTTGATCCCAAATAACATATTTTTCCTTTTATAATGGCTTTCTAAATTTCTGGCTAACATTTGTTAGTTTTTCTCCCTTGATTTTTACTTAACAGGTTCTAATCTCTTTTCCTTGGTATCTCTGTCTTCTGTTTCTTATATGTTTATCTTCCTTTTTCTTTTGATGAAACAAGAAGACTGAGAAATTCTGAAATTCTGGAATGGGAGTTACCTTCCTCAACTAGGATAGTCCTCTGGCAAAGTTTGTTCCCTAAATTTTAATTTTTTGTTAAGATTCTAGATGAATTTCACAATGATTTTTCTTTCTCAATTCTTGCCAGAGCCAGGAGGGATCATTCTTGGTTTTTCACTGAGAATCTCCAAGATACCTGCAGATAAAATTAGCAGAAATATTGGGAATCAATCCCTAAGTGTGTGCCCTCCAATAGTGTTTTGTTTCATGTAGTTAACTTAGCTGATGCAAGCAACTTATCAAAATTACCATTTATATGTTCCTAAATGGCTCCAGTGGCTTCTGGATGCATGCTAACAGATATTGGCCATGGCTTTGAACTTGCCTGTCTCTCTGATTTTGAGGTGACAGTTTGTCTAGTAATCTTAATTCTCTGTCACTCTAAAAGTCAGTCCTTTTTACTGTATTTAGCTCTATATTATTATAAGGACATGAATAATGACTTCCAAGCTCTTTACCTTTCTGAATGGAAACTAGAAACCACACCATGTGTTTTTAAATCCTGAAACATACAATATTTGCCACTTGGAAAAAGTAAAACTGAAAACTGAAAAAATAAAGGAATTAAAATATTTTATATTGCATATGAAAGTACATGTAATAATTTCATTTGTGATTGCAAGTGTAAATGGAAGTAGCATATCGGGTGAAAATTTATTCTTCTAAAACATTTTGTTGAGCCGTACTTCTGATGGACTTCCATAGTCGGTGGATTTCTCTATACAACTTGCTGTTTATGTAGCTTATTGCTTTGTTGTCCAAATGAGAAAGAGATTTTATGTAGGAAGAAGCATAAAATTAATAAGAATCCATGACACAAAGTTTGCCATGGGATTTGCTTTTATGTAGATATTATTTTGTATGTTAAATTTTGTTCCAAAGACCACTATGATCCCAGTTCACTGAAAAGTTACATGTTGATGTGATCCTTATGTTTGCACGGTGGCTGCCTTTTAGTACATCAAACCCTAGTGAACATCATTAGATCAAATGACTGTAAAAGGTCTTAAGTGGAATGATTTTGATCTGTTCTACACATTTCCCACTGGATTTTTTGTCCACATTACATAATCACTGTACATTTGGCACAGTGTGTTGCCTTTGAAAGAGCTTCAAGATTAAGAAAGCATGAAGACAGAATTGCCCATAAAATCAGAAAGAAGTACTAGAAATATATATGCCGCAAAAAACTGAAACCTCCTTTCTTCCTTTAGCGTAATCTAAAGGCTCATGCTGAGCTAAAGCTTTATGATTAAGGACTCAACTTAGATAAGCTTTAGAGTTTTTTTTTTTCATTATATTTGTTTTTTTTTTGTTTGGCTGGGCATTTATACAAAAAAAAAATCTATTAGTGCTAAAAAATGCTGCCAACCCTGTGCAGAAAATGGTCCAAATTGATCAAGGGTGGTCAATAAACAAGGATATAGGAAAGATATTAATATACGCATGAAAGGTTAACATGATTACATTTCTGTCTTAAAGCAGCATAACAATGCATGAAGACATCCTGGAAGTGGATGTCCCTAGAGTTCTTGGTGACTGAAAAAATACTACATTTCTTCAAATTGAGAAAGTGACTAGTCTATTTATCCTCTGATATGTAGCGTGTTATTTCCCTATTCCTTATCCATTCCCCTACTACGGTTATATTCAATTATGAATAGTCACATCCACTACAAAGCTTTGGTATATATTTTGAAGTCTCCTTTGGTATCACCTCGGTTTTCTGTCTTCACTTTATTCTTTTCCAGTTAAACTGTCCTTTTTAAATGTTTTATTTACCATGATACATTACTTAGGTTTTACCATTGTTTGTTAATATTATTACAAGTGCAAAGGCATTTTTTGAAGTTATTTCCACCTAATCTTGATCAATAGTATTATCTCATGGGTTAATAGCCCAAAGGAGGCTGAGATTTGTGCTAAGCCTTGTCATTAGTGTTCCAGAGATTAAAGCAGCCAAATAAGAATGATCACTTGACTTTGATTTGCTGCTTATTTATAACTATTTGAAGATACGAGCAAGTCAGTTTCAAACAATTTATGAGAGAACTAAAAATCTTTAGCAAGCTTCAAACTGGTTGTTAAAAAGGTATTAAAATTCACATTTAACACAATAAGTTAACTTAAAACATTAAATAAAAATAATTCCTTGATTCAACCATTTCTCTTTAAATGAATCTATAAGGTACATCGAAGACAAGGGAAAAACGCTCTCCGACATCGGCTAAAGGCATCTACAAAGATGAAACACCATTGACAAAGCAAATGGAAGCAAAGATAAACAAATGGGATTATATGAAACTAAAAAGCTTCTGCACCTCAAAGAAATGGTGACCAAGATACAAAGACAGCCCACAGAGTGGGAAAGAATATTCACCCAATGCCCATCTGATAAGGGGTTAACATCCATGATATATATCCATGATATATTGGTAGAACCTTACAAGAAGGAAAAAAAAACAACACCATCAAAAACTGGGGAGAAGAAGTGAACAGAAATTTCCAAAAAAGAAGAAATTTGAATGGCAAAATGCATATGAAAAAGTGCTCTTCACCATTTATCATCAGAGAGATGCAAATCGAAACAACAATAAGATATGTCACACACAGAGACTGGACACATCCAAAAGAGCAAGAACTAGTGCTGCTGGTGTGGATGGGGAGAAACGGACTCTCATCCACTGTCTCATCCACTGGTAGGAATGCTGATAGGTCCAGTCCTTTGGTAAACTATATGAACATTCCTCAAAAACTTGATACTGAACTCCCATTTAACCCAGCAATACTACTCCTGGGAATATACCCTGAGACCCAAAAAACACACAGCAGACACACACACTATCTGCACTTCTTTGTTCATTGCAGCACTATTCACAATAGCCAGAATCTGAAAACTACCTGAATACTATGCAGCTGTTAAAAAAAAAATGAAGTCATGAAATTTATCTGCGAATGGATGGACATGGAGATTATCATGCTAAGTAAAATTAGTCAGAAGGTAAAGATATAGAAAGTCAGAGATAGAATAACTGCATTCATTAGAGTCAGAGAGAGAGAAAGAAGAAAAGGAAAAGTGCCTGCTTATAGAGAAAGGCTGGGGGAGGGGGAGGAAATTTGGGGACATTGGTGGTGGCAGTAGGCACTATTGGAGGGATGAGTGTTGGAACACTGCATGACTGAAACTTAATCATGAACATCCTTTTTAATGGTATATCTTAAGGTTGTATATCAAAAACATTTTTAAAAGTTTAGATACCATGATTTTACAGTGCTTTATAGGTTTAGTGTTTCTACCTCCATTCTATCACCCTGTACGCCTGCTCCACTTACCCCAGTTCCCCTCTGATTGGTCTATTCTGATTATTTGACAGATATAACTAAGCTTAATTGTCATAATTTTGTTCCCATGCTTTCAGTACTAATGAGTCTAAAGGCAGAGAGAGTAGAGAGAGAGAGAGGTGAGATTGATTTTGTGTTTCTAATCGTTGTCCCTGTGTTCTTTCTATGCCACCTCCTCTTGTTCCCCCTCCATTCCTCTCTCCTTCCTTGGAATTATTATTTCCATAATATAGAGTGCTTTGCCTACATTGGTCACCCACCATTCCCTAAATTAAAACATGTTATTTGAGGGGCCGGAGCTATAGTCCAGTGGGTAGGGCATTTGCCTTGCATGCGACCGACTTGGGTTCAACCCTCGGCATCCCATATGGTCCCCCTGAGCACCGCCAGGAGTAGCTCTTGGAGTGAAGAGCCAAGATTAATCCCTGAGCATCGCCAGGTGTGACCCAAAAAAGCAAAATAAAAATTAAAAAACAATATGTTATTTGATATACCACAGTTAGAACACCTGTGTTTGTCTTTGAAATTGTGACTTACTTATTATAAGATCCTCCTGTTCTGTCTAGTTTGCAGTGGACTGCAATGATTTCATCATTTATCATGGCTAAATAATATTCTGTTGTGTAATATACCACACTTCATTATCCACTCTTCTGTCATTGGATTCCTGAGTTCTTTCCATTCCTTGACTCTTGTTGCAGTGGACAAAGATGTATAGTATTAATTTCTAGGCTATGAATAGCTACTCTGTTATATGGTAAAGTACAGTGCAATGGTATATTACTGGAATATTTTCCCTCAAATTTGTGTGTATCAAACACATTGGTTGTTCTAAATCAGCCATTGAGATAGGGATTATTATGCTGGATTGAACAAGTCTAAGATAGTGAATGATATAATGCTAACAATACACATAAAATTTAAGGGTCTTGTTTGTGTTTGTTACATGGTAAGTGGTACAAAAATGGGAGAAATATGCTAATATATAAAATTATTATCTAGTTCTTAATAGCCTCTTGCACATGTAATTGACAAATGTATGATGTAATGTATTAAAGTTACCTTGGGAATGAGATCCATTACTGTTACTGTTTTAGGCATATCGAATACACCATGGGTAGCTTGCAGACTCTGCAGTGGCTCTGGGTTCATCCCAGGGGGCATAGTCTTTATCTATGACAGAACATCAGCCGTCCAGGGTCCATGGGGAAGAGCCCTGAGCCGCACACAAGCCTGTCCCTGTCTGCCACCTGCCCATGCAGCCAGGCACCGCGGTCACATCTGCAACACTCAAGGGGTAGGTGGATAAATGCTCACTTGATCACTTGACATCCATTATTCATCGATTTGCTCCAGCAGGCGCCAGTACCATTTCCATTTGACCCTATCACGCCAGTGTAGCCTAATGGCATCTGCTGGCTTCAGGAATACAAAGAGCCTCAAACTGCTTCTTCAGGGTCTTGACAAAGAAGTCTGACCATCTTGTAGGTGGGCGACCACGTGATCTTTTGACATCCCATGGGATCCAGTCCAAAACAGCTCTAGTCCAGTGGTCGTCTCCAAAATGCATTACATGTCCAGCCCATCTGATTTTCGATGCCTTGGCAAACGAGACAGCCCCTGACTCTGGAACAGCGACGGAGGTCAGAACTCCAGATTCCTTCTCTCACTTGGAGTGAGGCGTGATATTCCAAGCATAGCTCTTTCGATTCCTCTCTGGGAGACCTGAATAGCATTCTCATCCTGCTTTTGTAGGGCCCAGGTCTCTGAGGCGTATGTTAATGCAGGGAGAACGGTGGAGTCAAAGAGATATGCCCGGAGCCAGAGGTTCTTTGTCTTTTACGCTATTTCTTCGATGCCTTTGAAGGCATTCCATGCCGCTCTCTTCCTCCTGCGCAGCTCAGGTTTTAGGTCGTTCATCATGTTGACTTCTCAACCTAGGTACACATAACTGCTGCATTCAGAGATGTCTGTTCCATTGAGAGTGAATGGGGCCTCTGGAACTAGTCTCATTTTTCATGAACATAGTTTTCGTTGAGATTCAGCTGTAGACCTATCTTTCCACATTCTCGGTCAAAGTCAGCCAGCATTTGTGCCGCTTGGCTAATGTTTGGTGTTATTAGAACGATGTCATCAGCAAAGCGGAGGTGGTGAAGTTGCTAACCATCTATCTTCACTCCCATTCCTTCCCCATTCTAATTGTCGCATGATGTTCTCGAGGGTGGCACTGAAGAGTTTTGGTGAAATGGTATCACCCTGCCGAACCCCTCTATTTTGACATCAATGATCACTTCCTTGTAGAATGGTGAGATCCTGGTGGTGAATCCATAATACAGCTCACAAAGGATCTTGATGTATTGGGTTTGAACACCCTGTTTGGCTAGGGCTTCGATGACCGCTTCAGTCTCCACAGAATCAAAGGCTTTCTTTTAAATCAATGAACATGAGACAGAGTGGCATCTTGAACTCCCTACAAACCTCAATGAGCTTGGTTACCGTGTGGATATGGTCGATTGTGCTGAATCCTTTTCGAAGCCAGCTTGCTCGCATGGTTGTCCTTCATCTAATGTTCTGCCAATCCTGTTCAGGATGACTCAAGTGGAACAGCTTGTAGATGACAGACAACAGGCAGATGGGGCGATAGTTGCCAATGTCGTGAATGTCTCCCTTCTTGAACAGTAGAACTGTCCTGCTGGTTTTCCATTGGGAGGGCACCTTGCATTCAGACAGGTAGCATGTGAAGAGCCGAGCCAGTGTATTGATGAGTACTGAAGGCAGATTCTTCAGGTGTTCGGGTCTGACTTTGTCTGGGCCTGGTGCTGTTCCCTTCTTTACCGACGAAATGGCATGTCGGATTTCAGAAGGGAGAACGTTGGGAATGACATATCCATCCTGTGGAATTTGGTATGTGGGCAGGTGGACGTGGCTATCAAAGAGATCTGAGTAGAAGTCATGGATAATCTTCTCCATTGCCTTTCTGGAAGATGTGATAGATCCATCAGGACGTCGGAGGGCAGTCATCTTGGTCTTATAGTTGGCAAAGGACAGGCGGGCACTGTGAATGCTTTTCCCGGCTTCTGCTGCATCTTCCAGTATTTCTGCTCTTCTCTCTTTGAGGTCTTCCTTTATCGCTTCTCTGCACTGCTTTGCAAGCTTGGATGTTAGCATTTGGTCGCCTGAGGCTCACGCCTTGCCACGTTGGCAAATGAGCTCGAGAGTTTTTGAAGACAGTGCTCCTTTTTGTGTCTTTTCTCTCTTGGCATTCTTCGCACAATCATGGAGGTGCTGAACCAGTCGGTTGTATTCTTCATCGATGTCGCCAATGATGGTATCTTCCCATGTTGCCACAATGGTGCCAAAGAGTTCCCAGTTGGTGGTCATTCTGGGAGTTCTCTTCTTAAACTTTGCAGCCTTTTCTCCCCATTGCAGGAAGTAGAATTTTGCACGAAGGAGACGGTGGTCCCATCCTGTTTGGAATTTTGGGACGACAGCAACATCGGTCAGGCAAAACCGTCGATTGAAGATGATGTGGTCAATTTCATTGTGGAACTGTCCACCAGGGATTCCCATGTCCAATGTTTCGATTCAGCCTTCTGGAACTGT
This sequence comes from Cryptotis parvus, assembly GCA_021461705.1. NCBI lineage: Eukaryota > Metazoa > Chordata > Mammalia > Eulipotyphla > Soricidae > Cryptotis > Cryptotis parvus. The sequence continues at coordinate 92,985 of JAJIBD010022196.1, forward strand.
GAGTTCCCATGAATGGTCTTGGTGGACATGATGAACTCAGATAGTCTCTCACCCTGTTTGTTCCATTCTAGGCCATGGGTCCCGATGTGGAGTTCTTTGGCCAATCTTCTTAGTCCTATCTTGGCATTAAATTCACCATATGATCTTGTAGAAGGTGTGATCTTTTATAGAACTCCTCCAGTTCCATGTAGAATTTCAATTTCTTCTTCCTTGTATGTGGATGGTGCATAGACAACGAAGATAGAAATTGCTGGCAGTGGGCCACATCTCTTCAAGTGTAATTGTCCTATCGGTTTGTTAGGCATTCAAATGAATCAATGTTCACGGCCTTGTTCATGTTGACAAGGACACTGATGCCACCCATGCCTCTTTTCGCCACATGTTCTGAGGAAACAGTTCTTCTCCGTGTCAAAACGGCATGATGCAATTGACGCCCGCATCCCAACTGAGACCAGTGATGTCATACTTGGATCTTTGCGCTTAAT
>JAJIBD010022197.1:0-12030 GCA_021461705.1 Cryptotis parvus
ATCACTTGATCACTTGAATCCCGTTAGTCATCAATTTGCTCGAGCGGGGCGCCAGTAACATTTCCATTGGACCCTATCCACGTGCCAATGTAGCCCAATGGCATCTGGTTGATTCAGGAATATGAAGAGCCTCAAACCGTTCCTTCAGGGTCTTGACAAGGAAGTCTGACCATCTTGTAGGTGGGCGGCCATGTGATCTTTTGACATCCGTGGGATCCAGTCGGTAATGGCTCTAGTCCAGCGGTTGTCTCCAAATCGCATTACATGTCCAGCCCATCTGATTTTCGATGCCTTGGGAATTGAGACAGCGTCCCTGATTCTGGAATAGCGACAGAGGTCAGAACTCTGGATTCCTTCTCTCACTTGAGTGAGGCGTGATATTCCAAGCATAGCTCTTTCAATTCCTCTCTGGGAGACCCGCATAGCATTCTCATCCTGCTTAAGTAGGGCCCAGGTCTCTGAGGCATATGTTAATGCAGGGAGATTGATGGAGTCAAAGAGATGTGCCCGGAGCCGGAGGTTCTTTGTCCTTTTAGCTATTTCTTCGATGCCTTTGAAGGCATTCCATGCAGCCTCTCTTCCTCCTGCGCAGCTCAGGTTTTAGGTCGTTCATCATGTTGATTTCTTCACCTAGGTACACATAACTGCTGCATTCAGAGATGTTTGTTCCAATGAGAGTGAATGGGGCCTCTGGAACTACTTCATTCTTCATGAACATTGTTTTTCTTTAGATTCAGCTTTAGACCTATCTTTCCACATTCTCGGTCAAAGTCAGCCAGCATTTGTGCCGCTTGGCTAATGTTTGGTGTTATTAGAACAATGTCATCAGCGAAGCGGAGCTGGTGTAGTTGCAGACCATCTATCTTCACTCCCCATTCCTTCCCATTCTAATTGTTGCATGATGTTCTCGAGGGTGGCACTAAAGAGTTTTTGGTGAAATGGTATCACCTGGTCAAACCCCTCTTTTCACATTAATGATCACTTCTGTGTAGAATGGTGAGATCCTGGTGGTGAATCCGTAATACAGCTCACGAAGGATCTTGATGTATTGGGTTTGAACACCCTGTTTGGCTAGGGGATTCGATGACTGCTTCAGTCTCCACAGAATCAAAGGCTTTTTGTAAATCAATGAACATGAGACAGAGCGGCATCTTGTACTCTCTACAAATCTCGATGAGTTTGGTTACTGCGTGGATATGGTCGATTGTGCTGAATCCTTTCTGGAAGCCTGCTTGCTCGCATGGTTGTCCTTCATCTAGTGTTCTGCTAATCCTGTTCAGGATGACTCGTGTAAACAGCTTGTAGATGATGGACAACAGGCATATGGGGCGATAGTTGCGGATGTTGTGAATGTCTCCCTTCTTGAACAGTAGAACTGTCCTGCTGGTTTTCCATTGGGAGGGCACCTTGCATTTGGACAGGTAGCATGTGAAGAGCCGAGCTAGTGTATTGTTGAGTACCTATGGCAGATTCTTTAGGTGTTCGGGTCTGACACTGTCTTGGCTTGGTGCTGTTCCCTTCTTTACCGATGAGATGGCATGTCGGATTTCAGAAGGGAGAACATTGGGAATGACATATCCATCCTGTGGAATTTGGTATTTGGGCAGGTGGATGTGGCTATCAAAGAGATTTGAGTAGAAGTCCTGGATAATCTTCTCCATTGTCTTTCTGGAAGATGTGATAGATCCATCAGGGCATCGGAGGGCAGTCATCTTGGTCTTATAGTTGGCGAAGGACAGGCGGGCAGTGCGAATGGTTTTCCTGGCTCTGTTGCATCTTCCAGTATTTCTGCTCTTCTGTCTTTGAGGTCTTCTTTTTATCGCTTCTCTGCAGCGTTTAGCAAGCTTGGACATTGGCATTTGGTCTCCTGAGGCTCACGCCTTGCCACATTGGCGAATGAGCTCAAGAGTTTCTGATGATAAGCGTCCTTTTTGTGTTTTTTCTCTCTCTCAGCATTCTTTGCACAATCATGGAGGTGCTGAACCAGTCTGTTGTATTCTTCATCAATGCCGCCAATGATGGTATCTTCCCATGCTGCTGCAATGGTGCCAAAAGAGTCCCCAGTTGGTGGTCATTCTGGGAGTTCTCTTCTTAAACTTTTGCATCCTTTTCTCCCCATTGCTGGAAGTAGAATTTTGCACAAAGGAGACGGTGGTCCGATCCTGTTTGGAATTTGGGGACGACAGCTTCATTGGTCAGACAAAACCGCCGATTGAAGATGCTGTGGTCAATTTCATTGTGGAACTGTCCGCCAGGAGATTCCCATGTCCAAGGTTTTGCTTCAGCCTTCTGGAACTGTGAGTTCCCATGAATGGTCTTGGTGGACATGATGAACTCAGATAGTCTCTCACCCTATTCGTTCCATTCTAGGTCTGGGTCCCTATGTGGAGTTCTTCAGCCGATCTTGGCATTAAAATCACCGACTATGATCTTGTAGTTGTGTGTGATCTTTTTTATAGAACTCCTCCAAACCATGTAGAACTTCTCAATTTTATCTTCTTTGTATGTGGATGTTGGTCGGATACAATGAAGATAGAAATTGCTGGCAGTGGTCCACATCTCTTCAAGTGTAATTGTCCTATTCTGTTTGTTAGGCATTCAAATGAATCAATGTTGACAGCCATGTTCGTGTTGACAAGGACACCAACCCCACCGGCGCCTCTTTTCGTCTCATGTTCTAAGGAACAATTCTTCTCCGTGTCAAAACAGCATGACACCTGGTGTACATACCCCTTAATTAATAAGAAATGGCCTTCGTTTCTCTTCTAACCTTTTTCAGCCTGAAGTCTATATTTTCTGATACTAATATGGCCACACCAGCCTTTTTGGAGGAGCTGTTTGCATGGAGAATGGTCTTCCAACCTTTGACTTTGAGTCTGTGTTTCATCTGATTATTCAGATGTGTGTCTTGTGGACAGAAAAATGTTGGGTTCAATTTTTTAATCCATTCTGTCACTCTGTGTCTCTTAATTGGTGCATTTAGACCATTGACATTGAGAGAGATTATTGTCATCAGATTTTGTGCCATCTTTCTGTTTTGCTTGTTGTGCTTTTTGGGTTTGGTCATATTACAGACAACCCTTCAGTCCTTCTTTTTAAAGTTGGTTTTTGAGTCCTGGTATACATAGCCCTTAATTAAAAAGAAATGGCCTTCGTTGCCCCCTTCTAACCTTTTTCAGCCTGAAGTCTATATTATCCGATACTAGTATTGCCACAATGGTCTTTTTGGAGGGATTGTTTGAATGAAGGATTATTTTCCAGTTTTTTCCTTTGAGCCTGTCTTTGCCCCAATTGTTCATTTGTGTTTCCTGAAGGCAGCAGTATGTCGGATTCAATTTTTTGATCCATTTTGCCACTCTGTGTCTCTTAATTGGTGCATTTAGACCATTAACATTGAGAGAGATTATTGTCATGGGAGTTTGTGCCATCTTTCTGTATAGGTTTGTTGTTCTTTTTTGGTTTTTTGTCTCGTCTTAGAGTAGCTCTTCCAGTCCTTTTTTTAAGGTTGGTTTTGAGTTTACAAAGTTCCTAAGTGGTTGTTTATCGAAGAAGCTGTGTATCTGTCCTTCAAATCTGAGTGAGAGTTTTGCTGGATAAAAGAATTCTTGCTGAGGCATTCATTTCATTGATCTTTTTTTGGCTATATACCACCACTGCCTTTGAGCTTTGAGGATCTCTTCTGAGAAGTCTGCTGATAGTCGAATGGATGCTCTTTTGTATACAATTTTGTTCTTTGATCTTGCTGTCTGAAGAATATATCTCTGTCTATGGCATCCATTACTTTGACTGGATGTGTCTTGGGATCTTTCCATTGAGGTCTCTTCTTGCTGGTACCCTTCAGGCTTCTTGGATCTGGATACCTTTGTCCTTTAACTCAGGGAACTTTTCAGCAAGTATGTTTTTAACTGTTTTAATTTCCTTGGGGTTACTTTCTCGTCATTCTGGGACTTTGAGGATTCTTATATTGGTCCACCTGAATTCATCCCTATGTTCTCTGTTCTGCTGCTGATCCATTTTCCAGTCTTTTTCCATCTTATGTAGTTGAATGAATGCTTTCTGCAGCTCATCTTCTGTCTCACTGATTCTCTCTTCTGCTGCTGTCATCCTACTATTGAGAGTCCCTATTGTGTTTTTCATTTCATCTACTTAGTTTTTTTAATGATGATATTTCTATTTGCATCATTATCATTTCTGCTCTCATTTCCTCCCATAATTTATTGACTGCCTGATCCACTGCTTCATTTATGTCTTCCTTTATTTTATTGGATATCTGTTCCATTTTTTCCTTGAGCTTGTGAAGCATCCTAACCGTTTCTTCTCTGAAATCCTTGTCAGAGATTTTGCACATCTGCATTCTTTTTCCAGACTTCAGGGTTGCTTTCTTCATCTGTTCTTCGAACTGGGGATCTGCTTTGTTTCCCCATGATGCTGCAGTGTTCGTGGATGGATTCCTCTGGGGTACTGTTTCTTTTTCTTGAAGGTATTACCTTCCCTTGGTGTAGAATTTCCTTGTTTTTGTATTAATATGCAGCCGTGTGAGCAGCTGGCTGCCGGGCAGCCACACCCCCAGGGAGGGTCACCTGAGGCGGATGCAGACCAGGATGAGAGTTCAAAATGTCCGTTTACTTCCAGTTCAGCTCAGACTTCTGGGGACTGTAGTTTCTACCTTCTGCCAGGACCTGGAGCTCTACCACCACCCCACATCTGCCTGGCCAGGCGGGGATCTCATTTCTTAATGAGGACCATGACCTGAAGGAATGGTTTGAGACTCTTCCTATTCTTGGAGCAAGCAGATGCCCTTGTGCTACACTTACTTGTAACAGGACATAATGAGATGTTACTGGTGTCCACTCAAGCAAATCAATGAATAACTGCAATACAAGTGACAGTGACAATGCCCAATGGGAGAGAAAGAGAGAGGGGTAGAAAGAAGGAAAGTGCCTGTCATAGAGACATGTTGAGGGGTGAGTGTTGGGGGGTGGCAGTAAAGGGCTAAATTATTGATGGGAAATGGGCATGGTGGAGGGATATTTGTGGATGATTATGTGACTGAAACCTGATCATGAATAGCCTTATATGTGTAGCACAGTGACTCAAAAAATAAATTTAGAATAAAATAAATAAAATAAAAGTAGTTTTGAAGATGAATTAATACAAATAAATGTGTATATGTGTGTGTATGTAATAGAGGTAATTCTCAGTGGTGCTCAAGGACCCAGAGCCAATCAATGGGACCCATTCTAGAGATGATGATGTGCCCTTTTGGTACCTTAGCCTGGCAATGTTTAGCAAACCACTTAGTACAATCATTCAAGCTCAGGACCTCATACATGTGAGTCATGTGTTCTTTCCACTCTAGCTATATCCTCTCCCTGCAAACCATCTACCTAATTATAACTGCTTTGTGTCCATATTTAGAAGATTGCTGATTTTTTTGCATCAAAAATATACTGTAGGAGCTTAATTCTTATTATACCAGTTAACATATGGTAAAATTTGCTTCATATTATACATTGATTTGCTTAAAGCTATAGTTTACATGAATCTATCAGTCACTTAAGTGAGAATTTACTCTTAGTTTCATATTGCTTTTCAGGGCTCCAGAGATCTATGGCACCTGCTTGCTCTAGAAACATAAAGAACCTCAAACCATTCCATCAGGTCATGGGAATGAGGTCTATAATTGTTACTGGTATTTGGCATATCATATATGACACAGGTAGCTTGCCAGGCTCTGCCGTGCAGGTAGCATATTCTTGTAGTCATCTCTAAATCCAGAGTTTATTGATGAACCGCTGGGCTGTGATAGGCTGGTCTGCTGGGTGGAGTTTTGAAGAGGGGAAGTCCGGATGTGGAAAATGGAGGCCCTCTTGGAGTGGGGGATTGTCTGGCTTCTTGCGAGGCTCTGCTGGGGTGGCGGACCAGGGCTAGAACACGCCATCCCTCCCAGGTGCCTCGTGAACGGCTTGCACAAGGAGAGCCAGTAGCAGCTCTGCCCCATGTCTGTGAGTCTCTCAGATATAAAAACAAATACAAGAAAATAATTGTGGTATGCACTAAATGTTTTCTAATTTCAAGAGTCTACTTAATTTGATGAAATTATTACTTAATTATACTTTTTACATTCTTTATCATTGAATGTTTGGTCTTTTTTTAACAAAAACCAAATGACCTAGTGTGCTTTGATTATATAAGATTTTATACAATTATCCTTCAACATTAAATCAAATTGTGGACTCATACCATCACACTAAGGATACAAAAATGATTTTTTAACATAAACTTTGAGGTTTTTCCTGAAAATTTCAAGTGACATAATCTTAAATACTTACATGTGCATTTACATGAGACCTTATTGAAAGAATCAAATCATAATCCTACACTAGCCAGGCATCAACAATAGTTCATTGGAAGGAGAGGGATAAAGTCTCAATGTTTTATTAGACGATTTAATGAAGTAACTCTTTTTCTAGAAGTTGTAATGAATTTAAATCCTCATCTTTTTACTTAGTTTTGTAGATAGGATAATTTGGGAAGAGATTGTATTTGCAACACTGGAGAGAGAAGGGGGCTGGTATAAGGTAATATATCTTAATTTTATGGACATTATAAAAGATGTATGCTACCCACACAGCAGAGCCTGGCAAAAGCTACCTGTGTCGTATTTAATATGCCAAATACCAGTAACAATTTTAGACCTCATTCCCATGACCTGATGGAATGGTTTGAGGCTCTTTGTGTTCCTGGAGCAAGCAGGTACCCTTGGACTACACTAGCGTGGGACAGGACATAAGGAGATGTTGCTGGTACCCGCTTGAGCCAATCGATGATGACGGGAAGACAGTGATGGACATCATGTAATCTAGATGGTGCCCACAAGATCCTTCTTATTATCTAACCAGGGTGATTCTGATTATCTTATTCTCCTTATACAGAGAGGTCACACTTGCCTGCTTGAGGGGAAAACTAATATGATCCTTCCTATAATCTTAAACAATAGTCTCAACATAGCAGGGTGTTAGTCTCTTGGTGAATTCTAACTGTCCAATGCTGGGTCTTGTACTATTTCACTTATCTTCCTATTTTTCATCGATTTGCTTGAGGGAGCACCAGTAACAACTCCATATGTCCTGTCACATGTTTGGGTAGTCCAAAGGACTATGCTCACTCCAGGAACATAAAGAGCCTCAAACTTCAGGTCATGGGAATGAGGTCTATAATTGTTACTGGTTTTTGGCATATCAATACGACATGGGTAGCTTGTCAGGCTCTGCCGTGTGGATTGGATACTCTTGTAGTAGCCTTTCATCTCATGCATTTATTGATGAACTGCATGGCGAAAAGCAGCCACACAATGGGGGAACGATCAGCTTTTTCTGCTTGGTGGAGCTCTGAAATGCTGTGGAGTCCAGATGTTGAAAATGGTGACCCTCATATTGTGGAGTTCCTCTGACTTCTTGAGAGGTCCTGCTTGGATGTTGGGCCAGGGCTAGAACCAGCCTTCCTCCAGGGCGCTTCATGATCAGCTGGGCACAGGGAGAGCCAGGAGCAGCTTTGCCTCATGTATCTGAGTCTAGTGGGTATAAAGAGGAGTGGTATCCAATCCAGGTAACATGGAAGTCTTAGAGAGTATAAAATAAGTCAGAAGTTACTCATTCAGAGTCAAGGTGACTTTTGTAACTGCCACACCCTCCATCAGTGTTTATGCAGAAGAGATATCTCATTAGTATGAACCCTGGCTTAGAACATGTAAATAAATTAAGCCATGAGGGATAAAATAGCAAAGCTCCCAAGGTAGCTAGGTCTGTCATCAAGCACATTCTAACTAAACAAACTAAAATTGATCAAAATTAATTTTGCATGATAAAGTAGCTCATTTGCCAACGTGGCAAAGACTCAAGCCTCAGGCGAACAATACTAACGTCCAACCTTGCAAAGCACTGCAGAGAAGCAATAAAGAAAGATTTCCAAAGAGAGAAAAGCAGAAATACTGGAAGATACAGCAAAAGTGGGGAGAAGCATATGAAATGCCCTGCCTGTCCTTCACCAAATATAAGACTAAGATGACTGTCCTCCGACATACTGATGGATCTATCACATCTTCCAGAAAGGCAATGGAGATTATCCAGGATTTCTACTCAGATTTCTTTGATAGCCACGTCCACCTGCCCACATACCAAATTTCACAGGATGGATATGTCATTTCAAACGTTCTCCCTTATGAAATCCGACTTGTCACCTTCACGGTAAAGAAGAGAAGTCAGACCCAAACACCTGAAGAATCTGCCGTCAGTACTCATTAATACACTGGCTTGGCACTTCACACTCTACCTGTCTGAATGCAAGGTGCTCTCCCAATGGAAAACCAACAGGACAGTTCTACTATTCAAGAAGGGAGACATCCACGACATTGGCAACTATCGCCCCATCTACCTGTTGTATGTCATCTACAAACTGTTCACTTCAATCATAATATACAGGATTAGCAGAACATTAGATGAAGGACAACTATGCAAGCAAGCTGGCTTCTAAAAAGGATTCAGCACAATCAAACATATCCACCGGTAACTAAGCTCATTGAAGTTTGTAGGAGTTCAAGATGCTGCTCTGTCTCACACTCATTGATTTAAAGAAAGTCTTTGATTCTGTCGATTCTGAAGTGGTTATTGAAGCCATAGCCAAACAGGGCATTCAAACCCAATATATCAATATCCTTCGTGAGCTGTATTATGGAATCACCACCAGAATCTCACCATTCTACAAAGAAGTGATCATCAATTTCAAAAGAGGGGTTCAGCAGGCTGATACCATTTCACCATAACTCTTCAGTGCCACCCTCAAGAACATCATGCGACAATTAGAATGGGGAGGAATGGGAGTGAAGATAGACGGTCGGCAACTACACCACCTCCTTTGGGCTGGTGACATCGTTCTAATAACAGCAAACATTAGCCAAGTAGCACAAATGCTGGCTGACTTTGACGGAGAATGTGGAAAGATAGGTCTACAGCTGAATCTCAACAAAACTATGTTCATGAAAAATGAACTAGTTCTAGATGCCCCATTCATCTCAAAGGAACAAACATCTCTGATTGCAGCAGTTATGTGTACCTAGGTCGAGAAGTCAATATGATGAATGACCTAAAACCTGAGCTTCCCAGCAAGGAAGAGAGAGAGGCATGGAATGTCTTCAAAAGCATCAAACAAATAGCTAAAAAGGACAAAAAAAACATCCAGTTCAGAGCACATCTCTTCGACTCCACTGTTCTTCCTACATTAGTATACCTCAGAGACCCGTGCCATATGAAAGCAGGATGAGAATGCTATTCAGGTCTCCCAAAGAAGAATCATAAGAGCTATGCTGTAATATCATGCCTCACTCAAGTGAGAGAAGGAATCCAGAGTTCCAACCTCCACTGCTGTTCCAGAGTCAGGGATGCTGTCTTGTTTGCCAAGGCATCGAAAATCAGATGGGCTGGACATGTAATGCAGTTTGGAGATGACCAGTAGACTAGAGCCATTATGGACTGGATCCCACAGGGTGTCAAAAGATCATATGACTGCCCACCTAAAGAAGGTCAGACTTCTTTGTCAAGACCCCTGTAAGAACGGTTTGAGGCTCTTCACCATCCTGAAGCAACCAGATGCCATTGGGCTACACTGGCACATGATATGGTCAAATGGAAATGTTACTGGCACCAGCTCGAGCAAATCGATGACTAAAGAGAAATCAAGTGATCAAGTCAAGTGATCAAAGCAGCCAGCCCCATGAAAAAATTGTGAGAAGAAATCACCAGAAATTTTGACAAAGAAGAAATTTGAAAGAAGATAAATTATTACAATAAGCTATTTCACTTGATCACTTGAATCCCGCTATTCATTGATTTTCCAGTGGGTGCCAGTAACATTTCCATTGGACCCTATCAGCGCCAATGTAGCCCAATGGCATCTGGCTGATTAAGGAATATAAAGAGCCTCAAACAGTACTTTTAGGGTCTTGATGAAGAAGTCTGACCATCTTGTAGGTTGGGTGGCAACGTGATCTTTGACATCCAGTGGGATGCAGTCAATAATGGTTCTAGTCCAGCGGTCATCTCCAAATCGCATTACATGTCCAGACCATCTGATTTTTGGATGCCTTGGCAAAAGAGACAGCATCCCTAATTCTAGGAATAGTGATGGAGGTCAGAACTCCGGATTCCTTCTCTCACTTGAGTGAGGCGTATATTCCAAGCATAGCTCTTTCGATTCCTCTCTTAGGGACCCAATAGCATTCTCATCCTGCTTCAGGGCCCAGGTCTCTGAGGCGTATGTTAATGCAGGGAGAATGGTGGAGTCAAAGAGATCTGAGCCTGAGGTTCTTTGTCCTTTTACATTTTTTCGATGCCTTTTGAAGTGCATTCCCACTGCTCTTCTTCCTATACAGCTCAGATTTTAGGTCATTCATCATGTTGACTCTCACCTCCTAGGTACACATAACTGCTGCATTCAGAGATGTCTCGTTCCATTGACAGTGAATGGGGCCTCTGGAACTAGTTCATTTTTCATGAACATTGTTTGTTTATATTCAGCTGTAGACCTATCTTTCCACATTCTCAGTCAAAGTCAGCTAGGATTTGTGCCTCTTGGCTAATGCTTGGTGTTATTAAGAACAATATCATCGTGCAAAGTGGAGGTGGGTGTAGTTTGCTAACCGCTCTATCTTCACTCATATTCCTTCCCATTCTAATTGTCGATGATGTTCTAGAGGGTGGTATTGAAGAGTTTTGGTGAAATGGTATCACCCACATCAAACCCCTCGCTTGACATCACTGATCCCTTTTGTAGAATGGTGATCCTGGTGGTGAATTCCGTAACACAGCTCACAAAGGATCTTGATGTATTGGGTTTGAACACCCTGTTTTGCTAGGGCTTCGGTGACTGCTTCAGTCTCCACAGAATAAAAACGCTTTCTAAATCAATGAACGTGAGACAAGAGCAGCATCTTGTATTCCTTACTGTCAGGAACGCCGCCCAGGTCTCCAACAGTGTCGAAAGCGAAGTTCCCTTCTACTTCCAAGCCAGCGGGAATGGATGAAGACTCAGGAATCCGGATGCAGTTTTAAAAAGGGCTTTACTATCACAGGATCCAATATACAATCCAAGAGCAGGGAAAACCTCCGGACTCTGGTTCCCAGCCAGGCCCCAGCCAGGTGTAGGCCAAGATGGATGCCTCCACGTGTTGAGGCCCAACAGAGAATGAAGAGGATGAAGAAGCAAAACACCAAGGGAAGCTGAAATGGCAAGAGGGGGAAAAGAGAGAGAGCTTCTTTCTTCTTGCAGCTTATTTTATAGCCAGAAATCCCCCAAACTTCCCAGCCTGGCCATTCTGGGCTGGGCTATCCAGAGATGAAAACAAGAAAATAGCTCTATAGAAATGTAGCAACTTCAGGAGGCCTTCTGGCTGTTTACAAAACCCAGAGCTCATTCAAAGCCTCCCTAGCAGAGCTGGGAGAAGCTTATAAGCTAAATGTAATTTCCCTGGCAGGGAGGGTCAAATGCCCTCAGAAAATTTCTCCCAGTACCTCACCAGGCCTTTTAGATGTTAATGTCTTGAGCCAAGATCTGCCTGGAAATGCCTTTTTATAGGGTAGAGAAGGGTGTTCTGAGATGGCATGCCTCTGTACCAAATACTATACTGATGCCAGTAAATATTTCTCCAAGCCTTCACAAGAGTCTCATTCTACTTCATGGTAGTTTTGTATTTTAGTTGCCTTGAGTTATCAGGAGCCATGCTTGCTTGCTTGTTGGCAAACAGCATTTCACTTGGTCTAATTTCTTAAAGATCCAACGTGACCAGGCAAATATGCTGGTAAGATCTAGCTAGTCCCACGATGATTGTGGTAGCATGAGAGAATATTTATACCAGCTAGTACAGAATGCATGGTCAGATAAACTGCCACATTTAAACTACCCCTCATCTGCAAAGTGACCTGCAGGGAGGCAATCATGGGCAGATGCAGCAGGGGGCTCATAGGAGTCCTGCAACAG
>JAJIBD010022198.1:0-93471 GCA_021461705.1 Cryptotis parvus
CCGCGGGGTCCCCCGACAGTGTCAGGAAGCGAAGTTCCCTTCTACCTCCGGGCAGCGCGGGAATGGATGAAGACTCAGGAGTCGATGCAGTTTTAAAAGGGCTTTACTATCCACAGGATCCAATATACAATCCAAGAGCAGGGAAAAACCTCCGGACTCTTGGTTTCCTAGCTAGGCCCCAGCCAGGTAGGAGGCCAAGATGGCTGCCACCACGTGTTGAGCCCAACAGAGAATGGAGAGGAGACGGAGAAGCAAAACACCAAGGGAAGCCAAAATGGCAAAGGGGGAAAAAGAGAGAGCTCTTTTCTTCTTGCAGCTTATTTTATGAGCTAGAAATCCCCCCAAACTCCCCAGCCCAGCCCATTCTGGGCTGAGCTATCTAGAGATGAAAACAGGAAAATAGCTCTATAGAAATGTAGCAACTTCAGGAGACCATCTGGCTGTTTACAAGGACCCAGAGGTGATTCAAAACCTCCTAGTAGAGCTGGGAGGAAGCTATAAGCTAAATGTAACTTCCCCTGGCAGGAAGGATCAAAATGCCCTCAGGTAATTTCTCCCAGCACCTCACCTAATGTCTTGAGCCAAGATCTGCCTAGAATTGCCTTTATAGGGTAAAGAAGAGGGTTTCTGAGATGGCATGTCTCTGTACCAAAAGACTAATACTAATATTTCTCCAAGCCTTCACAAGAGTCTCGTCTACTTCACGGTAGTTTTGTATTTTAGTTGCCTTTGAGTTATCAGGGAGCCATGCTTGCTTGCTTGGAGCCAAACAGCATTTCTCTGGTCTAATTACTTAGAGATCCAACGTGGCCAGGCAAATATCCTGGTAAAGATCTAGCTAGTCCCACAATGATTGTGGTAGCATGAGAGAATATTTATACCAGCCAGTACAGAATACATGGTCAGATAAGACTGCCACATTCAGACTACCCCCCTATATATGAAGTGACCTGCAGGAGTCAATCCAGGGCAGATGCAGAGGCCTAGGCTTTTATGTGTCCTGCAACACACTTCTATATTAATCGTCAGCTCTATTCATGATAGCCAGTGTCTGGAAACAACCTAAATGCCCGAGAACTGGCTAAAAGAAACTATGGTACATCTACACAATGGAATACTATGAAGCTATCAGAAAAGATGAAGTCATGAAATTTACCTGCAAATGGATGGACATGGAGACTATAATGCTAAGTGAAATTAGTCAAAAGGAAAAGACAAATATAGAATGACTGCATTTATTAATGGGATATAAATATATATCAGTGTTCTACTAAATGTGGAAAATGTTAATGCCGTGCTAGAACTGAACAATGAGTGTACACAGAGGGATTTATATAATATTTAAATGTCTGTATGGAAGCCACAATGTAAGAGAAGAGAGAGGGAGGAGAGGGAAAAGGGAGAGAGAGAGAGAGAGAGAGAGAGAGAGAGAGAGAAGAAAAGGAAAAGTGCCTGTGGATAGAGCCAGGCTGGGGTCGGTGGAAGGGAATTTGGGTCCATTGGTGGTGGGAATAGGTCACTGGTGGAGGGGCAGATGCTGGAACCGCATGTATGACTGAATGTATGACTGAAACTCATTCATAAGCATTTTTGTAATTGTGTATCGTGACTGTGGTATAATAAATTTTTTTAAAAAGATCTTTCACTGATTGATACTGTATATCTTTGATGTTTCCACATGCCGCCGATGAGTGCGAACCTTCCTGTATTTGTCCTTCAGTCTCTGGCTTATTTCACTCAGCTTGATACCTCCAGTTCTATGCAGATGACCATGAACTGCATGACTGTATGCTTTCATGTGGCTGCATAGTATTCCACTGTGTATACATATATAAAACACAACTTCTTTTCCCACTCATCTCTTGTTGGACACTTGGGCTGCTTCCATCTCCTGGCTATTTCACTTAGAGTTTAATGAAAATCAGTGGGCATATAGATTTTCAAGATTAATGTTTTGTGTTTGGGGGAGGTTAGACAGTCAGGGAGTGGAATAGCCGTGTCAAATGGAGCTCTGTTCTGCCTCTTCTGAAACATCTCCACCGCTGTTCTCCACAGACGCTGGGCCAGAGGACAGTCCCCAGTCAGTAAGTAGGGTTCCTTCTTTCGTCATTCCCTCACCAGCATTTGTTTGCAGTTTGTTTTAACTATGCCATTCTCAGTAGTGTGAGGTGATACCTTTGTGTTGTTTCAATTTGTATTCCCCCAACACTAAGTGATGACGAGCAATTTTGCATATGCTTAACGGCCATTCATATGCCTTCTTCATGGAAGTCTATACCTCTCTGCTCTTCGTTTCTGCTGCTGGGTTAGTGGTTTGTTGTTATTGCTGAGCTGTGTGAGTGCTTTAAAAAACAACTCAGTTTGAGTAAATTCCTTTCGACATGGAACGTTTCGCAACTCCCTTGGCTATTGGAGAAAGCTGGGAGCCAACTCAGAGTTGAAAGGGAGCAGCTGTAGGGCAGACACTCAGTGCCAGACAAACCACACAGGGTGAAAGGGAACATCAGGAGAAGAGAATCTGCCTCCTCTGGGAGAGAGCAGGAAGCCCGAGGCCCAAGGGAGGCCAGCAGGAAGCAGCCCCCGGGAGCTGGGTTAGGAAAACCCTCTTTGTGCTGGTCTGCAAAAGCTGCTGCCTACAGTCCCTGCACGGTAGCCTGAGGGAATGGCAGGCGCCTGCTTCAGCCCGGAGCCTCCCCAGGACGGCCAGCGGATTCTGCTGCCTCTGTCAGCAGGTTCACACGCAGGTGTCCGGAGCTGCAGGTGTGGAAGCTGAGGTTCACGTTCTCAGGCCTAGGGCATGAAGAGCAGGAACTCACACCCACTCTGACCTGCTGCCTGTTTGCAGGAGCCGAGGGTGGCAGTGGAGAGCAGAAGACCTTTCCCGTGGGCACTGTGACGGAGAGGGAAGAGTTGTGAACCCCTTGACACAATCTGGAGGCCACATGGAGTCACGGAAACAAGCCCCCAGCACGTGGGCACTCAGCCTGGATCCTGTGCTTAGAATCAGGGTGTTGCTCAAACCCTGACTATGTAGGTGTGGGGGCAGGAGCAGCCTCAAGGCCTCCCTCTCAGCCCTCCCAGAGACAGAGGGCGTACAGGAGAAGGGCTGAGCAGCAGAACAGAAGCGTCTCGTCAGCTCTCTCCCTCATAAATCCTGTGGTAACAGATGTGGCCCAGGCCACGGTGAGCTTTCGGCCGTGGCCAGCATTAGTATTCGTGCTGCGTGGGGAGGTAGGAGTCAGCGGCAGGCAGACAGCCAGCTCCTCCCACGTGGTGCGCCCCCGTCACCATGGGAAGATTTAGGGACCCTCTGCCGCAGCCTTCCCGTGTGGCCACTGGGGGCGGGGGGCGGGGCAGGGGGTCCGGTGAGCCGGAAGGGGCAGCTGCTGGCTTGGAGAAGAAAAAATGCTGTCATTTCGAGAAGAAAAAAAAAATCGGTCACCTTCATAAGAGGGGAAATGTTTTGTCTTCAAAAGGGGCATTTTCTCTCATACCACAGGAGAATCAGATGTGGTCAGCCCCTCTGCTCCCATGCCACTAAACCCCCGAGCAGCGGGCACCAGTGGGGAGTTGGGGCAGGGGCGCTGCAGGCTGGCGAGACAGGAGACCCCAGGATAGAAGGGTGATCCCAAGGGGCAGAGCCTGGGGTTACCACAGCCGTGCTGGGCTTCCCTTCCTCCACTTTACGGGAGGACGGCGCAGGGTTTCCATCCAGGCCAACTTTCTGGGTGTGCAGCCCCTGCCTGTATCCTCTTGCCTCCCATCCTCAAAGGCCCCCCTGCTTGCTTCAGAGCTCCGTGTTCACAGGCTGGAAATCCTTCAGCTTTCTACACAAGGTCCCCACATTTTTATTTTCCACTGGGCCCCACAAATAATGTGGCCTGTCCTATTTCTAACTTTCTCTCAAGAGGAAGAGCACAAAATGAGATGTAGGCTGGCAGCCTTGTTTCGGGGACTGTCAGCTGTGCCATAGGTGGACAGTATTTTATTGGACTCTATATTTATTTGCAGGATTTGGGGGGAGGCTGGGAGCTATACCTGGCAGTGCTTGGGTTACTGCTGGTTGCTCTATGCTTGGGTTCACTCCTGGCAGTGCATGGGGTCCAGGTGGTGCCAGGAATGAGTCTGGGACCCTCCCGCATGCTAAAACAGCCTGTTGCACAATCTGCCCCAGCTGTCACTCTTTCCGGCTTGGGGAGCCACACTGTGACCCAGTAACATGTAACCAGTAACCTGTTCCCAGTAATCAGTAACATGTAACCAGTAACCCTGTAACCAGTAACAGTAACCAGTAACATGTAACCAGTAACATGTAACCAATAACATGTAACCGGTAACCCAGTAACCTCTGCTGTCTTTGCCAAGCAAGGTTCCAGATCTTTGCTGCCCGAGTCCGCCCCCATCAGAAACACAAACACTGGCCATGTCTCTGACACCCTCTCCTCACTCAAGGGTGTGCTGAGCCCCTCAAAGCTGACCTCCAGACCAAAACCCAACCCCCCAGTGGGCAGGTACAAAGCAGCTTACCTGGTTGCCGCTCTCCCGGCTGATCTCACTTCTGGCACCTTCTGAGCGCGCAGGATCCCGGCAGACCAGGTGCACTGTGCCACCTGGTGGAATTCCATGAAACCACTCGGGTGAACAGGAGAGGTGGGGACCTGGCTTCCAGGCGAAGGACCCAGCAGCAGGCAGGGGGCACTCCGGAAATAACCCTCCCCAATCGTACCCACAGTGACAGGCAGGTGTAACAAGGGGGTCTGCCTCTAGGGTTCTCTGGAAGACTTTGAGTCTTGGCTTTGCTCAAGGGCATGATCATGTGATGTGTCAGCCTGGTTCTCAGCTGGCCGGCCACCCCACCTGACACCGAGGGGCTCACCTGGCTTCACATTCACTCACCTACTTAATTTATTCATAATTTGGGGACACACCCAGTGGTGCTCAGGCTTACCCTGGGGTTCTTAGGGATTCCTATGTGATACGGGAGATTGAACCTGGGTGAGGAAGCCCAAGTAAGGGCCTTACCCCTTTACTATCCCAACCCAGCTCACTGGGGCATTTTAAAGCTCCAAGGGAGGGTCCAAGCCTGTGTTGGCCATGACTGGCCCCTACATGAATCTAATGTTAGGTCCACTCTGGGGACCAAGAGCCTGACTTCCAGTAAGGACGTGATCAATCGTTACTGAGTGCACGAATCCATCTGTGGCACTCGGACCATCCCCAGCAAAGGTCATGCTATCATCAATCAAGGTTTATTTCCAGGGGGCTTCCCGGGAGGCAGTGGTTAGAAGTAATACACACAGAGTCTGCATTTTCTTCACTTGAAGCAATTGTTTTATGGGGTTGGTTCCACAGGAGGCTACAGGCTCACCCTGTAACCAGACACCTCTGCTTTCTCCTCCTGCCCGGACCCTTTCCTCTCAGGAGCTGAGGTGTCCTTGACCCTGCCCAGACACCGCGTGCGATTAAACACCCATCTGAACTATACCGTGCTCAGGGTCAGGCAAAGGCCTAACTTGATATTCGGTGCTCGAGGATAGAATATCTCAAGCATCTGGAAACAGTCAGTTCCCATTCTGTGTCCCTGACTGGCATGAGGCCCAGGGCTTCCTGGAGGAGAGGTGCTAGAGAGGAAGACAGACATTTCTAGTCCCCACTGGCATGTACCCGGAGGAAGCTAGGCTCATGGGAGAATGTACAGGGCACCCGAGGGCTTCGTCCAGAATCAGGACTGGAGGAGAGACACCAGAGGCTCTGGTCAGTCTTTTCTCCCTGCAGTCTGGACCCCAGATGCCAGCTCTAGACAAGGAAGAAGTACAAACTGACCAGTTATTAGGGCTGTGGACTAGTCTGCTGTGGATTCCCTCTATTCTTGTTGAGAAGACCTGAGCCATGCATGGGGCATCACTGGGGACCTGATCCAGGCACAGGGCATCATTGGCAACTTGAGTCAGGCACCAGGCATCACTGTTAACCTGAGCCAGGCACCAGGTATCATTGGGGTTCTAAGCCAGGCACGGGCATCATTGGTGCCCTGAGTCAGGCACTGGGCATCATTGGAGACTTGAGCCAGGCACTGGGCATCATTGGCAACCTGAGTCAGGCACTGGGCATCATTGACGACTTGAGCCAGGCACTGGGCATCATTGGCGACCTGAGCCAGGCACCGGGCATCATTGACGACTTGAGCCAGGCATGGGGCATCATTGGCGACTTGAGCCAGGCACCGGGCATCATTGGCAACCTGAGTCAGTCACCAGGCATCACTGGTGACTTGAGCCAGGCACCGGGCATCATTGGCGACCTGAGTCAGTCACTGGGCATCATTGGCGACTTGAGCCAGGCATGGGGCATCATGGGCGACTTGAGCTAGGCACCGGGCATCATTGGCGGCCTGAGTCAAGCACCGGGCATCATTGTTAGCCTGAACCAGGCACCAGGTATCATTAGCTTTTAAGCTCCACTGGTGGTTCAGATGCGCAGACCCGGCAGGAGTCTCTCAGTGCTGGAAACTGCGATAACGCAAGCCCCTGTTCCCCTGAGGATGAATTCAGAGCTAAAGAAAAGCGCCTCCTGCCTCTCCTGCAACCACTTCACTCCAGCCTCAATGCACAGCTCAGCAAGTGGACAGCTGCACCCTGTCGGATTGGATTGAGCAGTACCCAGCTGGATTGAAAGGCTGGTGGCCAGGACTCGGGGTGAGCTGGCCTGCTGTGCCCCTGTGTGTGCAGGCCGTGGGCCTGCCTGGGGACCCAGCACGCGTATTAGCAGCCTCTCACCTCGCTTGGCTATCTCCATGGCTGTGACTTTCCCCAGGCCGCTATTACCACCCGTGACCAAGAAGGCTCTTCCAGAAACGTGGACGTCCAAATCATCCGGGCGAAATGCTGAGCTGCTGATTCATAGCCGCTCCTAGAAGCAAGAGAAACAAGAAGAGCTGGGGTCGCCAGCACTACAAGGGAGAGCCCCAGTCAGCACCCTCCGTCTGCCTCGCCTCCTGCGTTCCTCTTTTTCCTTTCATGCTCTCAAGTACAAAACCACTTCTTGGGACTTCCAGTTTCCAGGCCTTTAGTGTCCTAAACTTTGGATGTCGAATGCAATCATTTGGCACTAGAACCAGAGAGACAGTGCAGGGGCTCTTGTCTGGTACAAAGCTGACCCCAGTTTCACCCCTGATATATGGTCTCTGAGCACCGCCAGGAGTGATCCCTGAGCAAAGAACCATAAGTCAGCCCTGAGTATGGTTGGGTGTAGCCCAACAACAACATCAGTAAAACTGGCATTGAAATGACTTTCTCTCTGACAACCTCTGATGTCAAGAAGTACTTACTCCCAAACAAATCCTTTTGACAGGATTCTTTTGACGGCAACAGCATATACGCTGCTTGCCTTGCACATGGCCTAGCTGGCTTTGACTCCCAGTATCCCATCTGGTCCCTTGAATGTCACCAGGAGTGATCCCTGAACACAGAGCCAGGAGTAACTGCTGAGTATGCTGGGTATGACCTCCAAACAAACAAACAAACAAAACAAAATCCCTTTGAAAGATGGACTGTTTCATCTTGTCCCCATCTTGGAGGGGAGAGAGGACCTGGAAGGCCATGACCATTGGAAGACTGCAGAAATAGTGAGGGCGGGTTTTTAAGCAGGGAAGGGAGGAGGAAGAGAGAGTTGTTGGAGCTTTGCCAGGAGTCACTGCACAGATGCAGGGGCCCCTGCCCACTCCCACCAGGAGGAGGGCACACTCTTCTCTTGCTTCTGCACCAGGACACTTTCCTGGCACATAACAGTCAAGTATTTGAAGAAGGGCAAGTGAAGCTTTTCTTCATTTGCCCAAAGGCATCAAACTGGATAAAAGCAATTCTGAGTTCCTTTACTGTGGCTGTTCTGTTTTGTTTGGGGAACCACACCTGCTGTGCCGAAGACTTGCTCTTGGCTCTGTGCTCAGGGATGAGTGGGACCACCTGGGTTCAGCCATGTGCAAGGCCAGCATCTTACCTGTGGTGCTATATCTCTCTGGCCAGTGCTGAGTTCCTTTACTGCTTCTCAGCCATTTGAGGGATGGCATCTACCGTTATTTCCCCAGCAGTGCCTGTTTCAAAATCAGCTGACTACAGTCTACGCAGAATGAGAGCATTTTGTAGGAGTCCCAAGGGCACTCCGCCCCACACCTCCAGCAAGCCAGGCATAATGGGGGGCAGATATGGCCCAGAACTTCCATCCCTCATCAGAGAGCTAAGTGGTTTCTCCCCAAAGGTTTCACTAGAACCCCAGGACCTTCTCCTGCTGCACATTCTGGCACATGCACACAATTGCCAGGTGCGTGCCCTGCACTAGGGAGGAGACCAAGAATGTTTAGGAGCTGGGGCTAGGTTTCAAAGTCAGCACAACTGAGATGGGCATCTCACAGTTTGGAGAGTCAGAGAACGTGTCTGTTCCCAAGTCCGTAACTCACCTCGCCTTTACGACAGTTAGGAACACTATGACCTTCTCCTTGCTTCTGAGGCTGGAGACCCAGTCCCTGGGGCAGGTGAGACTGTGACTGTCCCAAGCATTCCTAAAAAGCTGACTTGAAACTACAAATAATGTCCACAGTGAGGGCTTGGCTGACCCTGCCTCTTCCAGCAGCTGAGCCCTCTGAAGGGGCTGGCTGCTGCCTCTCAAGACCCCCAACTCCCCAGCTGTAGCAAAGAGCACGGGTAATAAGCGCCATCTCTTGGACAGCATAAATGAATGAGGGTGTGCTAGATATTTATCACTGCACCTTGAATTTTGCACAGAGCAACAAATGGCTGTTACTATTATTATTCGTTATATTAATAATGACTGCAATACCTTCTGCATTTAAAAATGAGTGCCACACACAGCGGCCTGCTCTTTAAATCATTAAGGACCGTGACAGCATTTTAAGCTATAACCAAAGATTATAACTGAAATATTTGGTTATATGAGGCTGGGAACAGGCTGGAGCAATGGTACAAGGTGTGAAATATTTGCCTTGGGAACAGGCCTGTTTCCATCCTGGACACTATATATGGTGCCTAAAACACACTCAGGAGTAATTCTTGAGCACAGAACAGCTGGTTGTTCTGTGATGTGACATCTTGTTGTTTCCCAAGAACAAGGAAGGAAGGAAGGAAGGAAGGAAGGAAGGAAGGAAGGAAGGAAGGAAGGAAGGAAGGAAGGAAGGAAGGAAGGAAGGAAGGAAGGAAGGGAAGGAAGGAAGGGGAAGGAAGGGAAGGAAGGAAGGAAGGAAGGAAGGAAGGAAGGAAGGAAGGAAGGAAGGAAGGAAGGAAGGAAAGGAAGGAAGGAAGGAAGGAAGGAAGGAAGGAAGGAAAGGAAGGAAGGAAAGGAAGGAAGGAAGGAAGGAAGGAAGGAAGGAAGGAAGGAAGGAAGGAAGGAAGGAAGGAAGGAAGGAAGGAAGGAAGGAAGGGAAGGAAGATTTGTTTTTCCCTAAGGGAAGGGGTGATAACGTCACTTGCATGTTCCCACATACAGCCACTGGTTTGCAAAGTGCAGCCAGAGCATCCTCAGAGTAGCCCAGGCCCCTGGCTGGTGGTGGCCAGGGAGGGGCGGTGTCAATGGCAATGGTCCAGCCAGGAGTGGGCTTTGGGGGAGTAAGAGGAGCCAGGGGGACAGGGGCAGACAGCAGCAGGTTTAGGTCTCCCAAGCTGATCCTGTTAGAGGCTGAGGCTCTAATGGAGCCACTTCAAAATGCTTCCTCAAACTCCAGGTTGTGAGCCAAGCAGGCGGTGCCAGGTCAGCCCGCAGGACCTGCCACATTTTTCCTCTGTCCTTCATCCTCAGGCCTTTGTGTTTAATGTAAGGATTCCACCTGGTCTGGTCTATCATCAATAACCACAGCCAAGGAGATGGCTCAAGGACTATGGCAAGTGCCCAGTGTGCGTGAGGCCGAGAGCACTGAGAATGGGCTCTGATTTGTGCTTTTAATAAATCAGGCCAAGGAGATACACAGCACCTGGGTGCGTATTTTCACATGGGAGGCCTGAGTTCCATTCTAGCACTGCTGGTCTCTGAGCACTCCTGGGAGTGACCCCCAGGAATGACCTGGGAGAAGCCCCAGAACTGCCAGCTGAGACCCTCAACCAATAGGTCAGGTCATCAGTAACAGTGAGGTGTGGCTCTTAGTGTCCACACACTCTTGGGGACGTGTTTCATCTTTACAGGCTCACTATCGGCTAGTAAGCTAACAGACTTGGTAGGAGCATCTGCTGATAGCAGATGAAGCCAAAGAGTGTTTCCAGCCTGTCGACACCCGAACTCACACACGTCTGTGTGGGTGATGTGCTAGAAGGGCCTAAACAGCAAACTCAGGCACCACTTCCTGGAGGGCTGGGGTGCAGAGGCACCTGTGGGTGCCTCTGTCCAGCTGTGGGGGCCACTCTGTGCTGGGATCAGGGACAAGCCCCGACTCCCAAAGGCACACATCCAGCCACATTCCGCACCCGGGCCTTCCCAGAGCTTCTGTTCAAGCTTAGCAACCACTTAGGGCTTGGGATCGTTCATTTGTTTGTGCGGCCACACCTGGAGATGCTGACCATGTTCAGGGCTTACTCCTGGGCTCAGGAATCACTCCTGGTAGTGCTCTGAGGACTCTATGGGATGCTGAGGAGCAAACCTGGGTTTGCTGCATGCAAGGCAAGTGCTCTACCCACTGGACTATGGTTCCGGCTTCATGGAGTGTTTCTTAAGCCTACATAGAATCATCTGAGTGTATTCTGCCGAGTATGATATTATAAAATTTGTTTAAATTTCATTCCCAACTGCTAGGGTAAAAAGCTTCTTTAAAAAATTAATAATAATAATAATAATAATAATAATAATAACTTGATCACTTGACATCCCGTTATTCATCGATTTGCTCAAGTGGGGGGCGCCAATAACATTTTCATTTGACTCTATCACGTGCCAGTGTAGCCCAATGGCCTCTGGTTGCTTCAGGAATAATAATAATAATAATAATAATAATAATAATAATAATAATAATAATAATAATAATAATAGCTCTTGGAATTCTTAGGACCAGGCAAAAGTTTGTACACACAGGTAATCTTTTTTAAAAAAGTTCCCTTTGTGCCAACATAAAACATTGTCCACCCAACACTGGAACCAAATGAAGGTGGTGTCCACTCCCTCCAACTGAGCAAATGCACTCAAAGAACAGGGAGAGGGAGTTTAGCAGCTTTTCCTGGCTGGTAGCTGGCCACGGCCCTAGGACAGCCCCTTAAAAAAGAGGCTGCCGTGGACTGTGCATGTTTCGGGTGCCCCAGGGAAGCCCGCACCTCCTTTGCCGGCAGCATTGGGGCTCAGAACACCCACTTTTCTCAGATGTGGGATTAGTGCGGGGCTCAGACAAGTGCCTCTCCCCACCCCCGTTCTGAGCAAAGGGACCTTCCAAACTGCCTTTTCTCACTCTTCCAGACTGAAACTTCTATCTGGCCTCTCACAGTGAAAAGCCACAGTGGCCTGCAAGGGCCAGTTAGAGGGTGAGCAGAGGGTCGCGACCGAGAAAGTCCATCACCAGGGATTGGAGGGGCATCCCCGCCCCCCCCACCTGCTGGACGCGCAGCAGGAGAGAGATCATGGCGCACAGGCCACACTGATCAGTGAAAAGCACACCCAGCTACGCACCCAGCCAGAAACGGCTACTAGAAATGGCTACCAGCGGCAAACTGGTCCCGACCCACAGCACACCTGCCTCTGGACGCGCCCTGAAAGTGGGGAGGGGGACTCGGGAGTACTGGGGGGGGGGTGTCTCCTGACGTCGGAGGGTGGCACCCCGCAACCAGGATGCGCCCCACGCCTGCCTGCTCACTGCTCACCAATGCCCAATGCCGCGAGAGATGGAGACGCCCCAGCTGGCGTGCCCCCGCCAACGCTGTCGCCCCTACAAGGGCGTCGCTCTGTCCCCTCCTGCGCCCTCGGTTGCCGCCTTACTTGGTGTATTCGCGCAGCCCCTTGGCCAGCCACGCGGCGCTGCGGTACAGGGACATGGTACAGGGACGCGCCACAGGGACAGGGCGAGGCGCGCGCGGCCACCGCCGCAGGGAGCGGCCCGCGCTGACATCATCCGGTTATGCAAGCGCCCTGCTCTGCGGCCCCGCACTTTCTCGCTTTGGGGACACTTCCCCGCTGAAGCCTCAGAGAGTAGGGGGGGGGAGCCCACGTCACCCCCTCACAGCACCCACGTCCCATCCCACACACCTGCATGGCTCCTCTAGGCGCACCCTGCTGCTGCCTCCACACCCCAACCCCCTGGAAACCCCGTCAGTAGGGGGTTCTCTGCCAGCCCTGTATGGCTGCGAGGCAGAGGCCATGGCCACCATCTCCTAGACTGGACACTTGGAAAGCCCTGTGGAATTGATGCAGGCAAGTGCATGAAGGGTCCCAGGGCAATGGAATTCCTGGGAGGTAATGACCACCTAGCCCTAAGGTTGTCGGACCCACCTTGTGAGCTCAGGAACTCAGGAACCTGTTAAGACCTTTCCCTAATGCTAACCGGAACTAGAGAAGGCTGACCCAGCCGCCAAGAGAAGCTCCAGCAGGAACAGAGGTCAAGAAAAGGAGATTGAAAGAAAAACAGGACTAATCCCAGCTCTATACCTCCTTGGCAACCATCCTAGCAACTAACTGTTAGCTAGGTAGAAGCCCCCAGGGCAGATGGAGAAACCCTCTAAGAGCCTATTTGAACAAAGGAAGCTCCTGCAAACGCTGCCTGAGCCCCTGGCTGCTTGCCCACGTGACCAAGCACATGTGTCCCTTGCATCTCTCCTCAGCTGGTAGGGATTGACTCCTGTACTGTGCAGACCAAATGGACATCAATGTGGCTTGACAGCTACCTAGTGGGGCTGGAGGGACTTTGGTCTGTGCCGTGCAGGGGCTCACTGCAGACTTTGCCAGTCCCAGCCTTCCCAGCTGGTCCCTGCGTGCAGAGGTGGATGGGGGAGAAAGTGGCGTCTCTCTCTTCTCCGCCACCCGAGTCAGGGGGTGTGTGCATGTTGGGGTGTGGGGGCTTCCCTAACCTCTCCCATATAGCTCATTTCCCTAGAGATTAGCATCAGCCTCTACAGAGATTCCTCCTTCTGGAAGAGGTTTAGCACAGACATTACTGAAATGCTGTCATTTCCCAAGACTCTCCCTGTTCTCTACCTCCCTGTGGGGGCAGGGACAAGCGGGCAAGGCACAGAGACAGCTGCCGGCTCACCCCAGAGTAACGCTGTCACCAGAGTCTGCCCTCTTGCCACCACCCGTTTTGCATCTTCCACGGGGGTGCCAGGGAGAGGCCCTCTTGTCTTCTCCAGTTCTGGGGCACCCTCCTCCCACACGCCCCTTGTTCTCCAGAAACACACCATGAACATTTCTTTAAAGGTGGTGCCAACCTGGGCCCCCTGAGCCCAACCTGTGCACGTTATCCAGCCCCTCCTGAGCGCAGTGTGCGGGGCATCAGGCAGCCCACGCGTCACTGACCCCATCCCTACCTTGTGGGTAAGGACAGTGACCCGGGCTATGTTATACAGAGCCTTACCCCTCTGGCCTGGAGACTGCAGCCCTCTTAGGTAAGCGTGCAGAGACCCACAGAGTTAATGGCCTTTTTGCTAAGCTGGAAGGAGGCTCTCCCTTCCATGTGGGCGTTCTTCACTTCAGAGTAACTTTGAAATGGATTTCCCCAGAACAGCTTGCTCCCCTGAGCAGGAATGCTGGCCTTCCCAGGCCTCTTTGATTCCTGACAGGATGCTGAAAGGCTGCTGGAACAAGCTGCCTCTGCAAAATCGCCCACTCCTGGCTGACTCTGCCAGAGCACCTTAGGCTGGGAGAACACCCAGGGCTCTCCACCAGCTGTGTGGCTCTCTCAGCAGGGATCCTTCACACCCCCTCAGGAAACCTGCTTTCAGTTTAGGAATGGTGGGAGCATTTGTTTTGAACCAAAGGCCAGGGATTGTATCTTCAGCACTTTGAAACAGAAGGTGGGTGGAGACCAGCTCCCCAAATCCCCCCGTGTCTATCTTGGGGTCTTCCTGGCTGGATGGGAGTGAAAATACTCACCAAGTGGGTTGTGGTGGTGAGTAGCCACATTTGTGCGGTGCTTAGCTGCAGACCTGTGAGGTGATCAGAAAACCCTACCCCTGTGGGTTTATCCCTCATTTCCTTCCCTCTCCAGGTGCAGCTGAGCCATCAGTATGTCAACAGCTGTCTCATGAGTGCATGTCCTTTGTGATATTGATCTCCCAGTCAACAAGCAGCCACACAGGACCTGATGGATGGCCCAGGCACCCATCCTTTCTTAGAAAACACAACCTAGTGATCAGAGATAGTTCAGCAGTTAGAGTACCCTGAGGCAGGGTTTGATCCTCATGTTCCTCTGAGCCTGGCTGGGTGCAGCCCTGAAGGCTCCTGAGCACAGTGGGGGTGGCCCAGGTAAGCCCCAGCACTTCAGGGCCCCAGCACATAAGCCTTGGACCCTAGTATTGAATTACTGCTCCCGGACTCCCACCAAACAGAAACAATACCCCATCTCAAAAAGACCTACTATATCCTGGGAAACCAGAGATACAGACACAAAAAGAAACCTAAGAGAGGATGGAATTAGGGGAAACTCCATTATTAGTGGAGTCAGCTAAGCTGGACGCTATTATTCCTGTAGGCAATTCCCAACTTCACCAGGGGACTGTAATGAAATTTATTGAGGGCTTAATATGCGTCCAGCAGCATGGCTTATCTTAATCCCTGTAATGAATGACCTGGAGCCTTCTCTTGCTCTCACTGCTGTTTTTCCAAATGCACAAGATGAGACTCAGACAAGTGAAGTCACTTGGCTGAGACCACAGTCATGTGCTGAGGTAGGTGGGTGAGTCTTTCACTGCACCGTGCAGAATGGGGCTAGCACTCTGGGGGGCATTTTATTTTCCCAGGTTTATTGAAGTATGATTGACATAATTCTAAGATATTTAAAGCATACATTGTGGTTCTTTGATGTATGTGTATAGGTGTCTCTCTATATGGTGGGAGGGAATGTTTGGTTTTGGGATCTTCAAAGACACAAAATCTAAGTTATGTATAAGTCCCCTGTTTGGTGTAATATTTGCTAAAAACCTACGCACATACCTTTTTGTAGGCTTTCAACGATCTTGAGGCCACTTACAATAGCCCATGTGATGGAATGCTATGTAAACAGTGACTATACTCTGTTGAGCAGAAGTAATCACAAGAAAATACATGTATATGCTCAATATAGACCCAGCCGGCATAGCTCTTCCTACATGGGGTTGGTGTTTCTCAAGTGATGTTGTGGCACTGTGGACGTGGATATGAGGGGCTGACGCAGCAACTTGACAGGGTCCCAACATCTCTTATACACCTAACACCTCACAGGTCTTATCTGTTCATATACACTGTGTGTGTGGAGAGAATATTTGAAATTGTCTTAGCAAATTTCAGTTATATAACATTGCTTTCAGGTGTAGTTCATTTATCTTGTTTTATACTTGAGCCTCAGGTCTTACTCTTACTGTTAAGAAGGGTCCTTATTCCCTTACTGTCTAGCTGTTTTCTCAGAGAAGCAATGATAATATCTGTGTTCCTCCCAACTCTGACTTTGTACAATTAATAAAGAAATTACAAATGATTAACAAGTTAGGCCCAAGCTGCTTTGGAGCCAACATCAAGAGGATCTACTTCATGTGGGTAGAAAACCACTAAAATCAACCATTCTTCTCTCTCTTTCTCTCTCTCTCCCCTTATTTCAGTTTTTTATTTCCTTTCTTTCCCCTCCCTCCCTCCCTCTCTCTTTTCTCCCCTCTTTCTTTCTCTTTCTCTTTCTCTTTCTCTCTGTCTCTTTGTCTCTTTCTTTCTCTCTTTCTTTCAAATATTCTTTCTTTCTCTCTCTTTCTCTCTTTCTTTCAAATATTCTTTCTCTCTTTCTTTTCTTTCTTTCTTTCTTTCTTTCTTTCTTTCTTTCTTTCTTTCTTTCTTTCTTTCTTTCTTTCTTTCTTTCTTTCTTTCTTTCTCTCTTTCATTCATTCATTCTGTCTTCCTTCCTTCCTTTCTTTCCTTCCTTCCTTTCTTTCCTTTCCTTCCTTTCTCTTCCTTCCTTTCCTTCCTTCCTTCCTTCTTCTTCCTTCCTTCCTTCCTTCCTTCCTTCCTTCCTTCTTCCTTCCTTCCTTCCTTCCTTCCTTCCTTCCTTCCTTCCTTCCTTCCTTCCTTCCTTCCTTTCCTTCCTTCCTTTCTTTCCTTCCTTCCTTCTTTCTTTCCTTCCTTCCTTTCCTTTCCTTCCTTTCTTCCCACCCCAAGTGTTGCTCAGACCCAAGGATGCAGTGCTGGGTTACAAGGGTGAGGGGACTTGGGCCTCCAGTGACACTTGGTGTCAACATTTTTTCATATGTGTCTTGGCACTTGAAAATACAAAGTCAAATCCAAAATAACCCTACAGAGCTTCACAGAACCATGAACTAATTTTTACCAAATTGGAAAAACAGAGGTTATAAACTTAAGAAATCCCTGGTTTCCTGCACCACAAATACAGATGATGGGAGCTCTGCATACATTGTGAGCAACCCAACACACACACACACACACACACACACACACACATATCCCAATGTGCAAATTTTCTTCCACCCAAGCCCTGCACCAGTTTTTCCAGCCCAGTTGTCATGGCAACACTAGCTGCCAATGAGATCATGGAAGGCAGGTTATAATGGCAGTGGAGCCTTAATATTTTACCTGGAAAAGCCTCTTAGATAATAAGATGAAGACCCATAAATCATAAATCCATTGGTAGTCCGGGCACTGCTCATTGCACATGTTTAGTGCACACTTGGGGCGGTGCATAAAGGAAAGCAGAGGGAAAGGGACCAAGAGCGAGGGAGGAACTAGTAGGTTGGGGGAGCTCAGAAGAGGGGCTCTGAAGGAGGGCTCAGAAGGGGGGGGGGCCCTGAACGGGGGCTCTGAGGGGGCCTCTGAAGTGGGGCTCTCTGAATGGGGATCTCTGAAGGGGGGCTCTCTGAAGAGGGAGCTCTCTGAGCTCTCTAAAAGGGCTCTCTAAATGGGGGCCCTCTAAAGGGGGACTCTCTGCAAGGGGGACTCTCTTAAGGGGGCTCTCTGAAGGAAGCTCTCTGAAGGGGGACTCTGAAGGGGTGACTCTGAATGGGAGCTCTCTGAAGGGGGACTCTCTCATTGGGGACTCTCTGAAGGGGAAGCACTCTGAAGGGGGCTCTCTAAAGGGGGATTCTCTAAAGGGGAGACTCTCTGAGGGGGTTTCTCTAAAGGGAAGACTCTCTGAGGGGGTTTCTCTGAAGGGGGCTCTCTGAAGTGGGGACTCTCTCAAGGGGGACTCTCTGAATGGGGGCTCTCTGAAGGGGTACTCTCTCAAGGGGGACTCTCTCAAGGGGACTCTCTAAAGGGAGGGACTCTCTGAATGGGGGCCCTCTGAAGTGGGGACTCACTCAAGGGGGGCTCTCTGAAGAGGGGACTCACTCAAGGAGGGCTCTCTGAATAGAGGACTCTCTCAAGGGAGGACTCTCTGAATGGGGGGCTCTCTGAAGGGGGTACTCTCTGAAGGGGTGACTCTCTGAATGGGAGCTCTCTGAAGGGGCCCTCTGAAGGGGATCTCTGAAGGGGAGCTCTCTGAATGGGGAGATCTCTGAATGGGGTCCTCTGAAGCAGGGGGAGCTTTCTGAAGCGGGCCCCTGTTGCTACTCAGTAGAGATCACACAAGGGTCCTCTCCTGTCTGTGAACTGGATTAAGCAGCAGGTCTGAGATCAGGGAGAGCTCAAAGGGCCAGAGCACAGAACATGCCTTCCTCAGGGAAGGCCCCCGCACCATCTCTGAGCACCCCTGGGCCCCCTTAAGCATCTCTGGGTAGCCCAGACCCCCACCCTGCCAGAGCACAGAACATGCCTTCCTCAGGAAGCCCCCGTGCCATCTCTGAGCACCCCTGGGCCCCCTTAAGCATCTCTGGGGTAGCCCCGAGACCCCCACACTCTTTGGGCCAGAGATTCGCACCAGCCAGTCCAATGGGGCTCATTATCACCAGGAATGACCCTGGGCCTCCTGAGTCCTGTTTTAGGGGCTTCCCTACCTCCAGCAGCACTAACAGGAAAGAACTGAACTCTTCTGGAAGACAAGAAGGGAATATGCCTTCATCACAAAAGGAACCTGAAACAGCGGTTTTCTGGGGTCCTCACTGCAAGCTGAGGAGCAGCCCAAAGAATTCATGGCCGAATAATTGACAGTCGCAGGGGCCGGAGCCATAGCACAGCAGGTAGGGTGTTTACCTTGCACGCTGCAGACCCAGGTTCAATCCCCAGCATCCCGCATGGTTCCTGAGCACCGCCAAGAGTAATTCCTGAGGGAAGAACCAGGAGTAACTCCTGAGCATCGCTGAGTGTGACTCAAAAAGAAAAAAACAAAACAGGTTACCAGCCATAGCATGCAGTCTCAAACGTGGCTGGGGAACCTGGACCTCCGCTTTCCCCAGGCTGAGCTGACCATGGGGCTCCCAGGAGGACAGATGGGTTTTGGGAGTGGGCCCATCACCTCTGGGGGTTCCCGGAAGCAGCCGGATGAGACTCGCCCACCACACTAGCCACCACCTTCTTTGTCCGGATGCTGGAATACTACCTCACGACCAGATTAACAGAACAAAACCAGTTCAAGCCCAGGTCGTGCGGCCGCAAGCAGCCGCACGGTCCATCAAAGTAGTGGAAACAGTTATGTCCTTTAATGCACTGCATTCTACGATGTTCAGGAAAGTTTGTGCGGAGGGAGAGATAGAGAGGAGAGAAAAGACATACAGAACCCGCCAAGTAGTTGAGGTGTGGGAGGGGGGAGAGAGGTAGGGACATCGGTGATGGGAGATGGGTTTGGGTGGAGGGATGAGTGTTGGAACACTGTAGAACCAAAACTCTACATGAGCATCTTGCAAATCTGTATGTCTAAAAGTGGTGTAATAAAATTTGGGGGAAACAAAACAAACTCCCTGGGGTCTGGAAGGAAGCACGACCCCAACTAGCAACTCTTCTGGTTGCCTCCCCACTTCCTGGATACCCACTGCCCATGCAGTTTAGCTGGGCTGCACCAGCCCGGTGTGCTCTGGGCCCATTCCTTCCCGAAAACTGAAAGTAGCGAAGACCTCCAGCAGGAGATTTGGCACTGGGGAGCAGCAGACAGGGTGGAGAGAGTTTTACACCTGCAAATGCTGTACCTATGAGCATGGACTACATCTTCAAGTGAAACTTACACCCAGGTCCACTTTCTTTCCCTGGCCTTTTCTGGGGGCAGTCCTGAAGCTGGGCACAACAGTACCATGGCAGAGAGTCAGTGAAGGAAATGATACCACAGACGAGAATCCTCCGGGTCTTCTCTCACCCAGTCTGTTTCCAGGACCTCTTGACGTGGCCGACAGGTTCTGTTCTTAAATTCTCCTTCCCTTCCTGCCTTTTGTGGTCCTGATGACCCAGGGTCACACACATCGGGTGAAGTCCCCTCTGGGGAATCATATACTTTACTGTGCTCACACACATAGTTGTCGGGGGGTGTATCTCTGCCCACGGTGCTCACACACCCTGCCCACAGTGCTCACACAGCCTGCCCACAGTGCTCTCACACACCTCGCCCACGGTGCTCACACACCCTGCCCACAGTGCTCACACACCCTGCCCACGGTGCTCATACACAGCTGCCCACGGTGCTCATACACCCTGCCCACAGTGCTCACACAGCCTGCCCACAGTGCTCACACAACCTGCCCATGGTGCTCACACACCCTACTCACAGCGCTCACACACCCTGCCCACAGTGCTCCCGCATCCTGCCCACACAGTGTTCATACACACCTGGCCCCAGTGCTCCACACATCCTGCCCACCATACCCAATCACACCTGGCCCCAGTGCTCATATACACCTGCTTACACATACGCAGTGACAGTGCACCAGAAAGCAACAGACTTTGCTGGGGCCCCAGAGAGCAGCAGAGCTCTCTGGGGCCACAGCAATTTCCAGGATTCCACTCTGGGAATATGAGGACAATGCTGAGCATTGAACTCAAGGGCTCATGCTTGTAAGGCAGGAGCTTTGCACTGAGCTATTCCTGGGCTTCTAGTCAGTGATGAAGGCGAAGGCAGTTGTAAAATGAGAGCCTGGAGTTTATTCGAGATGGTGGTTGGGGAGCTCCCTGCTATCTGTAGGCCTGATCCCTGCTGCTGGCACCAGAGAAGGCCGCAGCCAACGTGTCAGGGTGAGAAGGACACACACAGAGGTGCCAGAACTAGGAGGGGAGTCAGGACTCACATTTAGCAAGCTATCTATCTATCTATCTATCTATCTATCTATCTATCTATCTATCTATCTATCTATCTATCTATCTATCTATCTATCTATCTATCTATCTATCTATCTATCTATCTATCTATCTATCTATCTATCTATCTATCTATCTATCTGTCCTATCTATCTGTCTATCTGTCTATCTGTCTATCTGTCTATCTGTCTATCTGTCTATCTATCTATCTATCTATCCATCTATCTATCTATCTATCTATCTATCTATCTATCTATCTATCTATCTATCTATCTATCTATCTATCTATCTATCTATCTATCTATCTATCTATCTATCTATCTATCTGTCTATCTGTCTATCTGTCTATCTCCTATCTATCTGTCTATCTGTCTATCTGTCTACCTGTCTACCTATCTACCTATCTACCTGTCTGTCTGTCTGTCTGTCTGTCTATCTGTCTATCTGTCTATCTGTCTATCTGTCTATCTATCTATCTATCTATCTATCTATCTATCTATCTATCTATCTATCTATCTATCTATCTATCTATCTATCTATCTATCTATCTATCTATCTATCTATCTATCTATCTATCTATCTATCTATCTATCTATCTATCTATCTATCTATCTATCTATCTATCTATCTCTGTGGGGGACACCTGGTGAAGCTCAGAAGTTACTCCTGGCTCTGCGCTCAGGAATCATACCTGGTGGTGCTTGGGGGACCACATGGGGCACTGGGGATTGAATCAAGGGTGGCTGTGTGGAAGGCAAATGTCCTGCCCACTGTGCCATCTCTCCAAGACCCCACATTCAGCTCCTGCCCCTTCAGAAGCTCCTTCCAGGCGTCACTTTGCCATCCAGTCTCATAGCCCAGGAGGGAGAGAGGATGATAGGCATGACTTACTCATACTAGCATCTAATTCAGACTGTCCTGAGTGCAGTGAAGTGAGGAGTGGGCACAGAGGCCGGTGAGAGAGTCAGGGCCCCGCAGCCCACATGGATCGTGTCACTCCTCTCACTTACCCACTTTTCCCTAAGGACGGAACACACTTTGGAAACAAACTTTAGACAAAAAAAAATTATAACACTGCAATTTACAAAGTTGTTCATCATAAAGTTGTTTCAATACTCCAACACCAATTGTGGTACCAGTGTGAAGATGGACACTCTTCACGGTGGCTCATCATAGAGTTGCTTCAGGCACTCAGTCCTCCAACACCAATCCCAGAACCAGTGTGAAGACGGACACTCTTCACAGTGGCCTCACCTGCTTCTCTTGTCACTTCTGGGAACTTCTTCCACTGACCCCCTTGCCCCCTTGCCGTTAGTTTGGTTCCTGCCTCATTCCAGTGGTTTTCTGGCAGTTTCAAGCCAGTGGGGGCTGGGGGTGGAGGCACACTGAATGGCTACTGACGAGACAGTAAGGCTGGCTCTGAGTGTCTGCCCTCGCCAGTGCACAGAACGAGCCCAGTCCTCCACTGCCAGACCTCCAGCATGGGGAGCTGGTCAGACAGGGATGGCTTGAAAGCACAGTCTCAATGCTCAAGGGCGGAGACCCCCTGCCGTGGGCCTCCCGATGTTATGGGAAGATGTTCTCTCATTCACCTGTGGTGTAAAATACACACGCATTGATCGTACTTCCGCTCCACTTGGCAGTGCACAGTTCAGTGGCATTAAGTAGATTCACCCCTGTGCTAACCTTCTCAAGTACTCCTTCATCAGGCAGAATGGAAGCCTTTGATTGAATTCAATTCATGCTAATTCATGCCTCCTCCCATGGCCCGGCAATCACCTTTTGTATTTTTTTTCTTGTCTCGATGAATAGCACTACTCTAGATACAGATGGAAGCATGCCATATTTGTCATTTGTGGGCTGAGTTCACATAGCGCCAGGCCTCCAAGTTTCATCCATGTGGTAATAAGCATCAGAATTTCCTTCCTTCTTAAGGCCAAATGATGGGGACAGAACCTAAACCCACCTTCCGTTAATCTGTTTCTCCATCAGAGGCCACATCTACCTTTGGCTACTGTGAGATCACGCTTCTGTGAAGACTCTCATGCCAAGGTCCTGCACTCAGTTCTTGTGGGCTTGTGCCCAGAAGGGAATGGCTGAGTCATCTGGCAACCGCTTGTAACTATTCCAAGGAGCCTCCGCTGTTTTTCCTAACAAGGGCTCCAGCCCACATTCCCACTAATGGGTAAGGGAAAAGCCCAGCTTCTCCTCTCTGACGCTTGTTTATTCGCCATCCGAATGAATGGGTGTGAGAGGGTATCTCGTTGTGGTACAGTGTTTTTGTTACACACTTTAAAATACTGTTTGCAACCTGTTTCCATGATATCCAGAAGCAGCTCCATGCTTCTGTTTGTTCTCTACGTCATAGTGATACTCACCCTCTCACATGTCTAATTTTGTTTGCTCCTCAGGTATTGGGTTTCGAGCATGTTTGTAACAGAACTAATCAACTTTTATTTTCTCAGAGGCTCTGAGTCATCTTAGAGACAATGGGGTCCCTCTGGGAAATAGGGTACATGGCATTAGCAGAAGACTCTGCAGTTCACGTTGCAGGGAGTTGGGCTCCTTCCGTTAGCTCAGTTATTTATATCCAAACCAAAATTTTGATTTCACTTTTTCTTTCTCAGTTTGGGATCATGGTAGAGGCATAGTAGCACTCTCAGTGGCGGGCGTGGTATAGCAGCACCACAAATGTCAAATTTAAAAATAGAAAGGACAGTGATGGAGGGTCTTGGGTATATTAGTGGTCGTGGAAAGTGCAGGAACTTTGTACAAAAAACAATAAATACCAATACCAATCCATCAACGTTATTATAACCATCCATATTTTTTGGTTGGTTTGGCAGCACCAAGGCCCCGCCAATTACAGAGCTGCAGCTATTTAGATGAGTCTTAAGACTTTGTCCCTGCATAAGATAGATCTCTTCTCACTGATAATGGAAAGAATTCTGGAATACAGGAGGCGGAAAAGGCAAGCTTCAGAAAACCATAAAAACTTGCTATAACTAATATGAAAGCACCTATGTTTTACTTAAAATACATAAACACATTTCTCAAAGGATACTAGGAAAGTGAATCTGGTTTCCTTTTGGGAGACAGGAACTCGGGTTCCATTTTGGGAATGGAGCAAGGACTGAAGTTTTATTTTTACTTTCTACACTTTGACACTATTTGACCCAAGCATAGAGGTGTACAGCCATAAGCACAAATTCCTTTTATTATCACTTGATCACTTGACATCCCATTATTCATTGATTTGCTCAAACGGGCACCAGTAACATTTCCATTTGACCCTATCATGTGCCAGTGTAGCCCAATGGCATCTGGTTGCTTCAGGAATACGAAGAGCCTCAAACCGTTCATTCAGGGTCTTGATGAAGAAGTCTGACCATCTTATAGGTGGGCGGCCACGTAATCTTTTGATGTCCTGTGGGATCCAGTTGGTAAATGATAAAGCCTAGATCAAAAAACCATAAATTAATGGTGAATTAAAAAAGAGATAAAATATTTTATTATAAATATAAGTACTTTTTAATAATAATTGGAAATAATAACACCAGCCTGAGCATTGAATACAGGCAAAGGGATATATATGATAACCTCTAAATGTATTGCAAGCCACAATGCCTAAGAGAAGGAAGAGAGAGAGAGAAAGAGAGAGGGGGAGAGAGAGGGAGAGAGAAAGAGAGGAGAGAGAGAGAAAGAAAAGAGGTAAAGAGCCTGCCATAAAGGCAGGCTTGGAGGGGTAGGCAATCAGGGAGACATTGGTGGTGGGAAATGGGCACTGGTGGAGGGATGGGTGCTGGAACACTGTATGACTGAAACCCAAACATGAACATCTTTTTTTTTTTTTGCTTTTTTGGGTCACACCCAGCGACACTCAGGGGTTACTCCTGGCTCTTCGCTCAGGAATTACTCCTGGCAGTGCCTGGGGACCATATAGGATGCCGGAATCGAACCCCGGGTCGGCTGCGTGCAAGGCAAACACCCTACCCCGCTGCGCTATCGCTCCGCCCCGTGAACATCTTTGTAATTGTATATCTCATGGTTGTATAATAAAATATTTAAAAAATAAAAATAGGGGCCCGCAGCCACCACAACCAGCAAAGCCGGAAAAGAGACAGACCAGACCCACAGCTGTGCTGCTCAACCCACGTGGAGTAGCCCATGGAGTTTCGGAGGAGTGGTAAATGGCTCAGCCCCCTTGTCGAGTTCAGCACTGCTCCTAGGGTTAGCAGACATGTGGGGGCGGTGCGCCTGCGCCGCAGACTTGGAGTGGGGATTGGGGCTCCTCCCCCATCTCTCCACCTCCATGTTGGTGGCGGCATGGTTATGGGTTCACAGCCTCCACAAGCAGCAAAGCCTGACAAGAGACAGACCAGACCTACAGCGACTGCCCGAGCAGCTGCAACAGGCTTAGATAATAATGAAAGTTAGGACCAGGTCCTTCCCAGGATCTTTCACATTTATGCACTGTAATGATCATTGTAGTTGCAACAAACTGGGGAGGTTGATGGGGAATGGGGAATTATAATGTCACACTAGAACTCACTATTGAATATACACATAGAGACTTACATCATAAATATCTGTAGGGCAAGCCACAAAGTGTAAGATAAGAGAGAGAGAAATACAGAGACAGAGACAGAGACAGAGAAAGAGAAAGAGAGAAAGCAAAGGTGCCTGCTATAGGAACAGGCTGGGGTTGTGGGTGGGAGGGACTATGGGGACAATGGTGGTGGGAACGGGGCACTAGTGGAGGGATGGGTGCTGAAACACTGTATGACAGATAACCAATTATGAACATCTTTGTAATTGCATATCTCACGTGGTATAATAAAAATTAATTAAAAAGGGTTTGAAAATACACAAAAATAAATAAATATAAGCACTTCAATAAAAATAAGGTTTAAGAAGTCGTTTTAGAAAAACCAAAGGGACTATCATTTTCTCTTCCCTGGTGCCTCCAGCCTTAGAGAAACAAGCAGTCCTTGGATGGGTTCCCTGGAGGCAGAAACTGAGGTGGAGCATTAAAGGCAGAGATTTATTCAGGAAATGAGCTCAGGAGAGCCTAGAGGAAGGGCCAGAAAGAGGAAGGATGTAGCTGCTGCTGAGAGCTAGTTTGATTCCTGAGGTGTAAATAACAGCACAGAGCAGGACTCGCCTTGAAGCCAAAGACTTGAGTTTTCAGCCTGCTTCTCTCCCTCCTCCATAGGCCTGGGCTCCGTGGGTGTGTGGTGTGTGTCTCTAACTCCCCAGGGCACTCGTGGCAAGCTGACTCCAGCTGCACAGGCGGCGCCCAGGTAAAGTTGCAGGTGTAAGCCATTAGCTGCTGATTCTGTGGTAGTCGAGGATGGTCCTGGGGAGCCCAGACTACGCCCCTGTGCTGGCAATTGAACTGAAACTGGGCTTTATATGCTTAGAAACTGGGGCTGAGAACTAGTACTGTGGGCAGGATGCTTGCCTTGCATGCGGCTGGCCTGGGCTGTGTCCTCCAAGTCCTGCCAGGACTGATTCCTGAGCACAGAGCCAGGAGCAAGGTCCAGGTGTGGCCCCAACACAAAACAAAACAGAACAAAACATACTAGAAACGTGAACTGATTTGTGCAAAGCCTCCCAAAGGAAAAGTATGGGCTAAATGACAATTTAAGGACAAGCTATACTCAGTGATAAAATAAAAACTGAGGAGAAAAAAGAAACGGGGCTCGGAAGAACCCAGAGGTACTGTATGATTTGGGTGATTATGGGGGAGTCACAGGGAGTCTGAAGGAACCCCCAGGGGCGGCTGTGTGGGAAGGAGTGAGTGCCCTCAGCTGGGCGTGGCTCCGTGTGGCCAGGGCAGGGGTTTGGTTTGAAACTTTTTTTTTTTATTTTTGGGTCACACCCGCAATGCTCAGGGGTTTCTCCTGGCTCTGCACTCAGGAATTACTCCTGGCAGTGCTCGGGGACCATATGGGATGCCAAGGATCAAACTCAGGCCGGCATGGGCCGGCCGCTGCAAGGCAAACACCCTAACCGCTGGATTATCGCTCTGGCCCCTGGTTTGAAACTTCTTGGCAGTGTTGATGGGATAATTGATTACAGCTCTGTTTCTGCTTTGGGTTTTGAGGCCATCACAGCCAGATTCAAAACCAGGATGCTGGAAATAAGATCAAGTAAACAAAGAGACTGATCTTTGAGGATATACGATAAGGCCAGCAATTTATTTCATGGACTGCCCTAGCTAGCTTCGAGCCTCACAGAGGTCCCTGGGTCTAACAGGGAATTCCCTAGACACTGGAGACGTCGCCTCATGCACCCCCAGACAGTTGCCATGTTAGACAAATAGGCTGCTCTCACCCAGACCTTGCCAGTGGAATTGCCTCTCTGCCAGCCTGTGACACTATTCCAACTATCCAGTCTCTCCTTTCCACTGGAAGCAGAGATACCCTTCCATGTATCCCTACAAAGCACGACTCCTTCCAGGCCCTGTGGTTCACTGTTTCTAGGTGTGGCCTCCATGGGACCCTGGATGGTATGGTGTGTCCCTTCCCCCGACTGAATCTATGTGATTCTTAAATAGTCAGTCTCATTCCTTCAGCCCCAATTGTTTGTTTTTGAAATATACAGTTGGGACAGGGAGGGTCCCCTGGCCAACAGAGCCCTTCTAAGGAAGTGATGCCCCCATCTGCCTGGTCCCAAAACACAGAAAGTACCAGGGCCTTTGCTCTGCCCATGAAGCCATACAGTGAAGGAAAAACTAACAGATGTAACAAAGGAAGAGTTCTAGAGAAAAAGCAGCGCTGTCGTGGAAAATTGCCGACCTTCTGTTTACCATCTGTAACATCAAAATGCATCTGCAGAGAGCCGAGACCACGCCCCTGCTCAGATCCTTGCTAGTCTGAAAGGATCACGACAGACATTCTGTCTCCACAGACCAATTCACTTTCTTTTCAGTCCCATACCTGAAAAGAGAAGTTAGCACTTGACTCAGAAGGAGTTTATGTTCATTCATTCTCTGGAACTCTCCACTGTGCGCTCACCCACCCTCTGGAGGATTGGGCGCTTTATGGAGCAAGATTTGCTGGACAGAGGCAGGTCCCAGATTGCCATACGCTTCCATGCACAAAGTCTGCACTGTGGTGATCCCAAACGTTCTGGGGCCTGAGGGAGCTTTGTTCTCTCCTCCCAGTACTCAGAAGGCATGAAGGAACACACTGTCCCATGTTTTATTTCATTGCCAGTGAGAACTCCCACAGGACAGGCGGCACAGGTTCAGGGATGAAGCTCTGAGGCCAAGTGGCCACTTTGCCTCCTCTCAGGTCACTAGTCAGAAAGAGCAGGGTACTCAGCCGCAACTATCTAGGACTGTCTAGAACTGTCTAGAAATGTCCAGAACTGTCTAGGACAGTGCTGCTTCAGAGGGACGTGGGCCATAGCTGTGGTTTTCCGACCCGTGCCTCGGGTCATCACACCCTGGGGATGTGCTTTCAAACAACCCTTAGGTTAGTGCTCACAGCTCACTGAGAATCCAGACCCAATGGGAGGCCCCGCGCTGACTCCCATTGAGAATCCAGGGGGCAGGGAAATGGTTCCATTTTTACTTTCAGTTGTCATCGCCGTAGATTTAGGCAAAGGAGGAAAAAAATAGGACAGTTTTCACATGGCTGATGTAGAAAAGAAATTGGGGGTTGGGGTGGAGACTTGATTTCCATACACAGTTTATCTGCCTTAGTCTTTTTCTCAGATGAGAGCTATTGATTTTCCCTCCCAGACATTCGGATTTACTCCTTTACTTCTCATGACACCCAGAAAGCAAGGTGTGGCCACCTCATTCCCCCAGAACACTGCTGCTCTGGGACGCTTCGCACTCAGGAGAGGTGCCTACACCCCGGGAGGGCTTGTCTCAAGCTGTCACACACAGCCCATCTGCGGGCACACATGGTCCAGCTGCAGGTGCACACGGCCCACACGGGCCCATCTGCGGGCACTCATGGTCCAGCTGCAGGTGCACGCGCCCACACAGTGCCCATCTGCGGGCACACATGGTCCAGCTGCAGGTGCACACGGCCCACACAGTGCCCATCTGCGGGCACACATGGTCCAGCTGCAGGTGCACACGGCCCACACGGGCCCATCTGCGGGCACACATGGTCCAGCTGCAGGTGCACACGGCCCACAGGGCCCATCTGCGGGCATTCATGGTCCAGCTGCAGGTGCACACGCCCCCCACACGGGCCCATCTGCGGGCACTCATGGTCCAGCTGCAGGTGCACACAGCCCACACAGTGCCCATCTGTGGGCACACATGGTCCAGCTGCAGGTGCACACGGCCCACAGGGCGCCCATCTGCGGGCACACATGGTCCAGCTGCAGGTGCACACGGCCCACACGGCGCCAAAGATGAAGGTCTCCACCCCAGGGCCTGCAGCACTACAACAGGCACTGCCCGGAGTGCATTTTCTATCCAAACTGCAACTGGGGAAATGGGGTGTCACAGAAGGAACCTGAGGCTGACTGCCCAGATGGCCTGTGTGCCCTGCACCTCGGACAGACCCTTCGCCTTAACCCAGTGTGTTCCCAGTCCCCGCCTCACCTAATTCTGAGCATCCCTTTTACCCATGAGCTTATGCTCTAATCCAAGTCTGCTGATGTGTTTTTTGGTGAGCTGCACACAGGGCCATCACTGAATGTGCCACTGTGAACCCACGCACCGTCCTTTCCTGAAACCTGTATCTAATTCTACCAACCGTGCACCACCCTAAGGCTGCCATTGTATCTCCTCATTGCCTTGGTGATCGGCGAATGCAAAGCCTGATGCTTAGTCCTCATTTGAGGATCAAGGACCCACAGTTGGGAAACATGCTTCTCAGTGCTCCCGGGCTGAGCATTTGGTGGGGGTGGGAGAGGTAGGAATGAAAGAACTCTCTGCTGAGGGCCTCTGCTTTCTAACCATTCCCTTTTCCCTATAGTTCTATATATTTGGGGAAGGTGTTAGCCACACCTGTTTGTGCTCATGCCTTACTACTGGCTCTGTGCTTAGGTCACTTCGAGAGGGACTTAGTGGACCATTTGCAGTGACTGAGATCAAACTGGGATCAGCCGTGTGCAACACAAATGTCCCTAACCCTGGTAACTATCTTTCGGGCCCTATAACTCTATAGTTTAAAAACTATGTTTCTTTTTTCTTGTATTAAATTGCAGTATTTTATGTGAACTGAGATCTAATTATAAGTAGGAGAAGGAAAGAAGGAAGGAAATAAATCCTCCCAAACTCTTTCTGGGAATGGAGCTTCTTTGCTGCTTTTCTGTGCAGTGATCAACCGAATAACAAGGAAGATTTCTGCAACATTCCCGAGGTTGCTCCAACTACCTGCTGGGAGCGGGGTTTCGAAGGCTGACACTTGTTTACTGATACCCCCAATGTGCTCATGATGCTGTGACTGGCCTGAATTTTCACGTGGTGGTTGCTAGGGCCGCAAGCATACCTGGGCACAGGGGTAGGAGGGTGCTGTGTTCGGCTCCTGGGGTCTGAGGGCGGGCAGAGTCCTGCACCCTGACCATGGAGGGCCAGAAAGGTTCTCCTCTACCCTCCTCACGTTCCCTCTGTGGCTGGACTCCTGGATGGACGTTCCAAAGTCACTCCAAAGCATCTTAGAGCCCCAGTGAGCTGCAGACCAGCTTAGACGTGTGTGAGGTTCCCAAGGGCTCAGCACCCAGAGCCTTACTTTCTGTTGCAGCCTGGACGCCACCTCACAGTCCTTGCCCATACAATGGAAAGCCAGGACAAAACAAGCCAGGACAAAGCAAGCAGGGACACAAGCAAGTCACACTGGCACCATGGACATGGCCCCTTTGCCTGCAGCCCCAGGGGGAGGAGCCCTCCTTTCAGAGGGCATGGTCATGCTGCTGACCAGGGCCCGCTTTCCCTGTTCACACCAGCTCCACCTACTTTTAATTTATTTATTTCTATTTTAAAAAAATTTTTGATTGAATCACCGTGAGATACACAGTTGCAAAGTTGTTCATGATTGGGTTTTAGTCATACCGTGTTCCCACACCATCCCTTCACTAGGGCACATTTCCCACCATGGGCCCAGTTTCCCTTCCGTCAGCACCCAGCACCTCCCGCCCCAGCCTGCCTGTCTCTATGGAGGCACTTATCTCCTTTCTCTCTCTCTCTCTCTCTCTCTCTCTCTCTCTCTCTCTCTCTCTCACACACACACACACACACATTTTCCTTTGGGGCACTGTGGTTGGCAATAGAGAATTGCCATGCATATCGCTTCGCTTTCCCTCCTTCCAGCACTCAGTTCTTGTCAAAGTGATCATTTCCAGCGGTCACTGTCATAGTGTGCCCTTCTCTGTCCTCACTCTCCCTCTTCTCCCCTGTTTGTGGCAAGCTTTCTACCATGGGCCAGAACTCCTGGCCCTTGTTTCTACTGTCTTTGGGTATTAGACTCATACTATGTTGATAGTTTTGTTTTGTTTTATTTTTCAAATGAGTGCAGTCATTCTGTCTGTCCCTCTCGCCTGACTGACTCACTCAGCATGACACTCTCCATGTCCACCATGGATCAACAGATTTCATGGCTTCATTTCCCTAACAGCAGGTAGTGTTCCACGGTGTAGGTGTACTGCAGACTGCCACTCTTCTGAAGGCCAGAGCTGCACCTTCTTTTCCTATGCCTTGCACAGGAGTCAGGGACCTTAAAGGTAAGTTTTGGTTGAGATGATGTCTGGATTGAGCTCAGAAATGGGGCCTGGGAGCTTCTAAACAAACTGTAAAGTATTGAAGTGTCGTCTGGACTGAGCTCAGAAGTGGGCTCTGGGGGGCTTCTGGTTTTCTAAAATTTCATTTTGATTTTTTAATTGAACCATCATGAATCACAAAGTTACCAGGTTATTACTGATTAAGTTCTGGGCAT
Source organism: Cryptotis parvus (assembly GCA_021461705.1). NCBI lineage: Eukaryota > Metazoa > Chordata > Mammalia > Eulipotyphla > Soricidae > Cryptotis > Cryptotis parvus. Next base: position 31,224 of record JAJIBD010022198.1, read on the forward strand.
ACAATGTTCCAACACTAAACCCCTCCCCCAGTCTCCCCGAGACCTGTCTGTTGGTTTCCCCAGTGTCCCTGAGAACTGTCTGTTGGTTTCCCCAGTGTCCCCGAGAACTGTCTGCTGGTTTCTCCAGTGTCCCCGAGAACTGTCTGTTGGTTTCCCCAGTGTCCCCGAGAACTGTCTGTTGGTTTCCCCAGTGTCCCCGAGAACTGTGTCTGTTGGTTTCCCCAGTGTCCCCGAGAACTGTCTATTGGTTTCCCCAGTGTCCCCGAGAACTGTGTCTGTTGGTTTCCAGCTGTGCTCACACATGCTGGTTACTGGGGACCCATCTCCAGGGAAAAGCAGGGTGGGGCGCCAGTGAAACACTAAAATACCCTGCGAAGCCACAGTCTCTCCCCAGCTGCAGGATGCAGAGGATGAGTGAGAGGATGACACTATGTGAGACTCATGGAGCAGGACATCTCCGTGGGCAGGACGCAGGAGAAAACAAACAGAAGTGCCCAAAAAGACCAGGAGGGAATTAGGGCCTTCCCGGCTTTGCCAGCAGAGGGCGCAGGCTGTGCCTTCCTACGCGGAGGCAAGCCGGGTGGAGCTGGCCTATGACTCCAGGTGCTGGGGTCGCCCCCCACTGGGCGGGAGCCCTCAGCAAGCCAGGCCATGGGCCACTTGGCCAGCACCACAGAGGGCAGCAAGCAACCACCTCCCCAAACCTAGGATGGGAAGGAGAAATACACGCATTCTCTCACACATATGCACACACACATTTACATACATACAGTCACATATACACACATGCACAATCACATATACACACATACTTACACAGACTCATACACACACTCACATACACAATCGCATGTACATACACTCAAACACATGCTCACAAATACACACACTCACATTCTCTTACATGCATTCACCCATGCTCTCATATCCACACACAATAGTCTCACACATCCACACATACATATACTCATGCATATTCTCTTACACATACATTCACACACACACCCATAATGCTCATACACAACTCAGTCATAACACTCAAGCATACTCTCAAACGCAGTCACACACAAAGTCTCACACATAAGCGCACTCACATTTCACACTCATACACTCACAATAATCTCATGCCAACACTTACAGAACACACATACTCTCATACACACTCTCATATCATACACATATGCTCATACATACACACAGTCACACAAACCTACAGTCACAATCCTCTCATACACACTCAGTCTCACACGTATACTTTCTCACTCTCACACTCACAATACTCTCTCATACTCGCAACACCCCTCATACACACACACATACACTCATACACACTCACAGTCACATACCTTCACTCACACCCTTTCACACACATGTTCGGCACCAGGTCATTATACTGAGACGGCTCATGGGGTGAGACAGAAACACAGTCACACAGATGCCAAGTTCCCCTGGGCACTGGTGAGTCTCCAGCCAACATGCAGAAGCTGGGGCCTCCCCAACCAGGACTGCCACACTGGGTGCCACGGCTCCCAGAGCTCCCGACAGCAGAGGTGAGAGGGGATGTTAGTGGCGGCTGTTGGGTGTCACCTCAGACTTCCAACCCACCGGTTTGGCATGAAATAGGCCGACTGGCTACCACAGCCTACTTCACCTCAGAGACCAACGGTACGCGGCAGCCTGGCCAACACCTGAAACTGACTCATGCCGTGAACCAGGCCCACATGCCACCAAAGCCCCACTCGAGCCACTGTGGGAGGATCCTGGCTCCCTGTGGTGCCAGGCCAGAGGGACAGGCCTAACCCCAAGAGCAAAGTGCTCCCTTTAGACCTTGGCAGATTGACCACCGTGCTGAGGACGCCCCGGTCCCCCACACCCACTCTGTCAGGACCAACTCCTCTGACTCAGGGTGGGAAACGCTGTGGCTTAACTTTCCCAGAAAGTCGCAGAAAGAGCACCTCTCTGCTTTTTCATGACGAGGCCATCAAAGCGAGAGCTGTGAAGCTGTTTCTTGTCTGAAAGCCCAGCTCCTTCCTGCCTTGAGGTGCCCCCTGGCTGAATGACAACAGCGCAGCAGCAACAGAAGCAACAAACCTCCTTTTGTGACAGGCTGCTGAGTTGGGCTTTGAAAGTCTCATTCTTTGCCTTCTTACCTCATCCTCTCCAAAGAGGGGGAAAATCCCTTTGAAAACTTATGAGAACAAAATTACAAACTTCACTCTCTGAAAAGAGCTGAAGTGCCTTTCCCAGGCCCAGGCAGACAACAGCTTCCTTAGTCAGCAGGAATACTCAGAACGTTCCCTAGGGCCCACAGGGAAGCTTCAACTGCCACTACAGCTGCTATTCTGCAAGTGTGTGCATGCGTGTGCGTGTACCTGAAGATGTGAACGAGTGTGTACCTAAGGACATGCATGGGTCAGCGTGCCTGCATGTGCACGTGCTTGAGTATTATTTGTGTGTGTGTATGCGGTACATATCACAGCCCGGATCATCGACACCCACCCTTCAGCAGTTTTTTTTTTCAATCTGGCCCAGGTATGCTGAGCCAGAGACTCTCAGACATGGGGCAGAGCTGCTACTTTCTCTCCCTGTGCCCAGCTGCTCATGAGGTGCCCGGGAGGCATGGCGGGTTCTAGCCCTGGCCTGCCACCCAAGCAGAGCCTCACAACAAGCCAGACCACCTTCCCCTACTCCATGGGGTCCGCCATTTTCCACATCCGACTTCCCTCTCCTCATAACTCCACCCAGCAGACCAGACTATCACAGCCCGTCTCTCGTGGCCGCTAGCGCTCGCTGGTTCATCAATAAATGCTTTATTTAGAGGTGACTACAAGAGTATGCCACCTGCACGGCAAACCTGGCAAGCTGCTCGTGTCGTATTTGATATGCCAAATACCAGTAATATTTATATTAGGTCATTCCCATGACCTAATATAATGGTTTGAGGCTCTTTATGTTCCTGGAGCAAGCGGATGCCTTTGGGTTCTACTTGCAACTTGCATGAGACAGGACATATGGAGATATTACTGGTGCCCGCTCTAGCAAATAGATGATCAACGGGAAGATAGTGATAGTGATGCATGTACATGTGAATGAGTGTGTGTGCATGAGTGTGTGCGGCCATGAGTTCATGTGAACCTGAGTACATCTGAGCATGCATGTGTGGGATGAGTGTGTATTTGTGTGTGTGCTTGTATGAGCATAAGTTTGTGTGTGAGTGTGTGTGGGCATGAGTGTGTGTATGAGTGTTCACGTGTCTGAGTGTACCATGTCTGTGTTCATTTGTGTGTGTGTGCTTGAGTGTATGTGCCTGAGTTTGTGTACATGAGTGTGCAGTTATGAGTGTGTGTGTATATGAGTGTGCGGGCATGAGTTTGTATGTGTGTGCACGTGAATTTGTGTGTACATCCATGAGTGTTTAGGCAGGGATGTGTGGGCATGAGTGTGTGCACTTGTGTGCAGACATGAGCATGTGGGCATGAGTGTGTGTGTCTGAGTGTATGAATGAGTGGTGCCGAGTGGGTGGGCTCATTCTTCATGGACAGCAAGTCTCTGCCTGGACACATAGGCACAAGCTCTGCCCAGGGTGAGTAAGACCCACACGGTGTGACTGAGGGCGAGGATGAATGTGTGAGTGCGTGTGTGTGCAGGAGTGTGGTGGAGAGGTGCAGTGTTCTCAACTGCAGTGAGGTACAGGGTCCTCTCGCAGTAGTCCTGAGGCTGCCGGAAAGGGCGGGTAAAATCAGGAGGTAGATGGAGAGACCCAGTGATCTCCCGGAATGAGCAGCGGGGAGGAGGCTGGGCTGTGGTGTCTGTGACGTTCTGCCCCGCAGGTACACAGCAAGCGCGATGACCCGGCCTTGAACAAGAGCCGCCTCATCGGGTGGAGTCATAGAGGGACAACTGGGGGTGGGCGGAGGTGAGAGGGGGGAGGCGAGAGGAGGCAGGAGGGAGAAGAGAGAGATCATGGAAAGCACACACACGAAGTTGGCAATGCTGCTGAGCAGTGAAAATTAATTTTGAAGACTTGGACCTGACAGGAAGGTGGTCATGGTCCTCCACCACAGCCATCCCCAGTCCCACTTTCCCTTCCATGCCAGCTGCTTTGGTCAAGCGAATTGGCCAAAACTCACCTAACACACACACACACACATACATACATACATAGACATACACACATACATATATACACATACATACATACACACACTCATACATACATACATACCCACATACATATACATACACACATACACACGCTGCACACGCACACACCTGGCTACCTGTTCCTGCCACTCCTCTGGCCACCACTGGACTCACTAGGGTCTTCCCCACCCGGCCCTGTGGCTGGCCCGTGTGAGGCGGCTCCAGCTCCCTCTGCCTCGCACCCTGTCCTTCCACAAACTCTAGGGCCGGAGCGATAGTCCAGCAGATAGGGTGTTTGCCTTGCAAGTGGCCAACCCAGGTTCGATCCCTGGCATCCCATATGGTCCCCTGAGCACCGCCAGGAGTAATTCCTGAGTGCTGAGCCAGGAGTAACCCCTGAGCATTGCCAGGTGTGACCCAAAAAGCAAAAAAAAAAAAAAAAAAATCCTTCTGCAAACCCTTCCAGCCTCCAATCCCAGTCAGCAAAAGCGCCCCGTCACCTTCTTGCTTCCTCGGCCCCAGCAGCCCAGGCCAATGGTTACCAAGTCAGCTCTACTGGGAACGCTTTGCCCACAGATTCTTTCCCTAGTGAACTGGTAACTCCTCTCTCTCTCTCTCTCTCTCTCTCTCTCTCTCTCTCTCTCTCTCTCTCTCTCTCTCTCTCTCTCTCTCTCTCTCTCTCTCTCTCCCAAATAGGGGACATTGGTGGTGGGAAGTGGGCACTGGTGGAGGGATGGGTGCTGGAACACTGCATGACTGAACCCCAATCATGAACAACTTGGTAATTATTTATCTCACGACGGTACAATACAATTTTAAAAAATAAATAAATAGATTAAAAATCAATAAAAACTCTAGTTTTGTTTCTATATACAAGTAATGGTCGGGGGCGGGAATGTTTCATTTAAAATTTTAAAAAAGGTTAAATGAAGTCCTAAAAAGTGGGCCTGTCTGATGGGACCAGTGTCCCTAGAGAGATCCCAGTCTGCAGCCCTCTCTCTTCACACTCTCCCACATTCTCTCTCTCTCTCTCTCTCTCTCCCACTCCCACACACACACACACACACACACACACACACACACTCACATACACTCACGCACACACTTTGATTTTAGACTTTCAGACACTCCGTCTGTTCCCAAGCTGACTAATACAGCTGCGCAGTGTTTTTAGATAGAAAACAGCTCTATGGAATGAGCCTAAACTTCCCACCTTAGAAACGAAGGAGAGAGGCGGAGGGCTTGGGGGAGGAACCAGAGCTGAGCCAGGCAGGCTTCCTCCCCGACACCTCCTGCACCCCGCACCTCCGGATGTCCAGGGCTCCTCCCAACGGGGACTCTCAAAGCACCCTGATCCTGTTGCCCCCACAGTGCTCTGTATACCTGATCCTAGGTCACCCACCCTCTCACCACTAATGGAACATTCAAGAACATTCTTGAATGTTCTAGAGGTGGAATGTTAACTCCCCACACGTTTAGAACGTTTGCCCAAACTTCAGAGAAAATTTTTTCTTTATTTTTGAAAAGCGAGTTTATTAGCAATCATGACAGTTCTCTTTTTCTTTTTAATGTATTCATTTAATTAAACACTGTGATTTGCAAAGCACAAAGTTCTTCACAGTACAGTTGTTACAAGCATTCATTATCAACACCAATTCCACCACCAGTGCCCCCCCCAAAGATCCTCCCCTCCCCCACCCCATCCCTGTGCCAGCTCCCTATGGGAAGAGTATTGATAAAGTCCTGATCTTATCCTGGGTTTTTTTTTTGTTGTTGCTTTTGAGTCACACCCGGTGATGCTCAGGGGTTGCTCCTGGCTCTTTGCTCAGGAATTACTCCTGGTGGAACTTGGGGGACTATATGGGATGCCGAGGATCGAACCCGGTAGGCCGCATGCAAGGCAAATGCCCTACCCTCTGTGCTATCGCTCTGGCCCCTTATCCTGGGTTGTTCTGTGTGAATTTGGACCATCTGTGTTCTTGTTTTCGCTCACTGAGTTTATAGAATGTGTGGGTTTCTGCTACTCAACCCCAAACCCACCACCGCTGCGAATACGGACAACAATTTTAATAGATTCTTGCAACCACTGTTTGAACCTATCCTAAGCATATATCCTGAGCATATGCTAAGCCTATCCTAAGCCTAACCTAAGCATAACTGAAAAATCTATTTTACATTGCTTGTTAGAGCTAATTTGCTTAATAATCTGACATCATCCTGTGTTTGTCCTTAGAACATTGAGGGGGATGGGAAACTATATCTGGCAGTAGTCAGGCTATATCCTGTCTCTGTGCTAAGGGATCACTCCTGGTGGGACTTGGGGGATGATATGGGGATACCAGGGATCAAACCCGGGTCTGCTGCAAACAAGGCAAATGCCCTATCTGCTGTACTATCATTCCAGAATATTTTCAAGAGCAAAAACAAAGTGAGTTTAGAAATTCCTAGAGTTACTTATTTCAAGCTGCTTCATCCCTGGAAAGTTTCCTGGAAGTGGAGACAAAAATACGGCCCCCCCAGGGAGTAGTGAAAAGGATTCATTGGTGTGGCAAATGTGCTAAGTTTGGGGAACAGGCAAAAACCAGTTTTACCGGAGTGGGATGACCGGTGGGGGCTGTGAGGTCTAGCAGGCTTGGGCTGAACACAGGCTCTGCCAGGTTCCCTGAGAGAAGCAGAGACAAGTAACTCTCAGTTTTCTCATCAGCTGTCCAGAGTCGCCGAATGCTCAGGGGTCCATCACTCAGCACTCATGTTCCTTTACAGCAGGGCCCCATAGTTTGTGGAGTGCCCCCACCCATGGTGCCAAGATCTGCCCTCTCAAAGGTGCCTTTCCCATGCTCTTGGCACATTGGGGTCAGCAGGATACCCCCAGGCCCGCAGATGGACCCACATATGGTACTCTCTCCCGGCCCACAGATGGGGCTCTCTCCTGGGCCCACAGATGGGGCTCCCTCCCGGGCCCACAGTTGGGGCTCTCTCCCGGCCACAGATGGGGCCCCCTCCCCCCGGGCCACAGATGGGGCTCCCTCCCGGGCCCACAGATGGGGCTCCCTCCCGGGCCCACAGTTGGGCTCCCTCCCGGCCCACAGATGGGGCTCCCTTCCTGGGGCTGGTTCTGGGTGCAGTGAGGCAAGAGGAACCCGTAGCTTGGTTTGTTTCCCTGCTGGCCCTCCAGAACACAGTAGGAGGGTCCCCAAGGCTCAGGCCCCTGAGCCACCCGGGGCCTTTCTCACCTAGCAACCTTCAAAGTTGTGGGCTCTGCCAACAAATGTCCTTTAAGGCTCATGGGAATTGAATTGTTGGTTCCTTCATGATACAAGTGCCTGCCTCGAAGGGCAGACAGCACTCATGAGGACCAGAGAGGCAGGACAACAGGTCAGGGACTTGCCTTGCATGTGACCAGCTCTGGTTTGATCCCCAGCACCGCATATTGCATACATCTCCAGGGGTTGCTCCTGAGCAGAGAGCCAAGAATAACCCTGAGCAACAGCAGGTATGGTTTCAAACAAACAACATTTTTTTTAAAAAAAGGCACCATGGCCCTTCTCACAGCCAGCACTCATGGGGGTCAGAGGTAAGTATTGCTAACAAGGGAATAGTGGAAGGCAAGTAGACCAGGAGGAAGATAAACAGCTATTCTGGGGAGTCTTTGAAAGTTCCATTTAACAGGATCCTTGGCGACAAGTACATTTCACATCACAGCCTTCACCTTGGGTGGTGGCACTGTCTCATGGGCCCATGCGGCTCCTGCTTCTGCTGTTTCCCGCTTTGGTTTTCATCAGAGCCTTGAACACGGGAGTGTCCAGGTATGTGTGGTGAAGCATGTGGTCAGCTCGCTTCAGAGCGTCTGTGGGGTCAGCACACGCCTGGCTGCTGGCACACGAATGTCTCCTTTTCTGATTTTTAAAAGCAACCATGACTATTAAATTCATGTTCTGAAGGCTGGAGAGATAGTACAGTGCGGTAGGGTGTTTGCTATGCATGTCAGTTGGGTCCCAAGCATCCCATATGCTTTCCCAAACCTGCAGTAATCATGAGCAGAACCATGAGTAAGCCCTGAGCACAGTTGAACGTCACCCTCCCCCAAACGAAAACAAATAAAAATTTAAAATAAATCAATCCATGCCCTGATCTCCGAATGGGTCATGTGACCCTTATTGCATGCGTGTGTGCGTGTGTGTGCACGTATGCGTGCGTGTGTGTGTGTGTGTGTGTGTGTGTGTGTGTGTGTGTGTGGTGGGATTGGGGCTAAGCCTTGGAAAAATCATCAATCCTAGGGTCTCTGGGATGCATTTCTGACAGAAAACAGCCTTTCTGCAGTATTCTGAGGGGTTAAAAACCAAATTCTGGCCTCACTAGGACACTTCACTGTCTGGGGATCCTGGAAACCCATTTGCTGTTGCTTATAATGGTTATGGACTTGCCATGTATTACCTCGCTACGATGAGCAGAGAAATTTAATTTGGCTTCAAACCGTTTTAGATTGCTCGGGCGTGGGGAGTCAACGCTGTTTATGAGGGCCTTAGTTTGCTCATTAAAATAAATTACCTTTGGGTTCTGGGCTGGCTTTCACAAAGGAGAAGTTGGCTGTTTATTAAGAGACGCAGACCCCATGGAGGGCAGCGCCTCTGAAGGAAAGTTCCACTTGGCAGCCCAATGATGAGGTGGTTGGCGAGAGAGGGTGATGCAGAGGTAATTACGGGCCCAAACTCTGCCCTTGTTTGGAGTATCTATGGCGCGCGCGCTAGGTCAGGCCACCAGGGAGGGCCCCGGACCTAGAGCTGTGGGTTTCGTGGAACTCCACTGAGTCTCCGAAAGGTCCCATAGAGATGAAGCAACAGAGAGCTGAGCGGTGTTTGTTGAGTTTGTATACAGCCCCCAGGCTGCTGTCTGTGGGTGCGGACATGTAACAGCCTCACCCTAAACAGACTCAGGTTGCGGTTCCTATCCCAAAGAAACTGAACACATTCCTCTGATGCTTCATCATTGGTTCCCAAACTAACCTTGACAAAATAAAAAGAAAAAAAAAAAAAAAATTACTCAGGGCCCCTCTGGAGTTCCACCTTCTATAGGCTGACAAATGGAATCACCCCGGGCACCCAAGGCTATAACCAACCCCCTTGCTGTTCCAGCAGGACGGCACTGCCTGCTTTCGGGAACATTGCTTTGGGTCAATATCATGCATGACCAGTGAGTGACCAGCACATTTAGAAAGCCCCAAGCAGTGGACGGAAGCTGGCAGAGATATCACACAGCATGAAATCCAAATGAAATTTTACATATGGCCTTCTTAGTTGTTCGTGGTATGCTTTGCTTCTCTGAAGCCTTTGGGAGACCATCTCCAGTAACTAGGAAGCTTGAAGGTTCCTGCTTTCAGGATGGAGATCTGAAGTGAGCTTAGATAAAGGGTCATTGGTCTGTGGAAGCTGACCTAGGGTGCTTTATTCTTTGAAGATGTGACATTTGTATGGGGGAACTTTAGACTCTTAGCCACAGGCTAGTAAGGAAACTTGGTATTTCTCTTCTTATTCATTTTTAACAGACATCTATGCAGGCATGAGAAAATCATCTCCCCCATAATGACATAAGCACAGGAAGCACAGAGAAACATTCCTAAATGCACCTAGAGCTGGGCCCTTAGCTAGTGGATGACAGAAGCCACCTAATTCAGTGCTCGTGCACAGAGAACTCTGAGCTATGCAGCTAACCACAGAAATAAGAACTGTTAAAATCAAACTCACTGTAACCAATGGGAACTACTGTCACACACAGGAAGCTTTTAAAGAAGACACAGAGGGGCTGGCCAGAGCGATAGCACAGCAAGTAGGGCATTTGCCTTGCATGCGACCAACCCAGGAGTAACCCCTGAGCATTGCCAGGTGTGACCCCAAAAAAAGAAATAGAGGGGTTAAAGCCATAGTACATCAGGTAATGCATTTATTTACCTTACAGTCAGCCAACTCCGGTTCAATCCCTGGCACACCCTACGGTCCTCTGGGTCTCTCCAGGAGTGATCCCTGAGTCAGAACCAGGAATAAAGCCCCAAGTATAGCTGCTGACCCAGGTTTGATCCCTGCACCACAAATAATTGATTATGAATAATAAACGTGCTTTACCTTTAAGGCCCCGACAATCCCACCCACTGGCAATACAGAGGAATGAGGGGCTAGGCGGGGCAGTTCCCCAAGGGCTTCATTCCGGCAAATGAGAGTGAAATGCCTTCAAGAGTACAAAGCCAAATTGTAAAACTAGGCTGACTTAACAGAAATTGGAATGTTCCCCATGCAAGACCTACTTCAGTCCCTTTGGGTGGGGTCTGCTCAGGCTCACTCCATGAGTCCCCATACCTGGGCATAAACTGGCCACATGTGAGCTCTGTTTGTGCGAGAACTCAAGGCCTATCATCCCAGGTTTCCAACCATTCCCTGTACAAACTATTCAAAGACGAAATGCTCAGTTCTCATGATTTGCATGACCGAAGATAGTGTCCATGTTCGAAACACAGTCATGGTGCAGCTCAGGCTCATATAGTCTCAGCGTCCAGGGCTCTGGGTCCTGAGGGCACTCACCCTCCACTAGGTCAGCACCTGCTTATCACCTGCCCCACAGCTCTGGTCCCATGGGGTTTGCTGCCACTAAGTGTGGAAAACCAGCATGTTCACTTGCCTGCACATAGAATGGCCTGTCTATAGTCAAGCCCTGTTGCTGGGGATTGAACCCACTTCCTCGTGCACCTAAGCCATATGCTCTTCTGCTATCCACATCTTCGCCTGATCTTACTTTGGTTTTGATTTGGTTTTTGGAGCCACACCTGGCAGTAAGTAGGGCCTAGTTCTGCCTCTGTGCTCAGGGATTATTCCTGGCAGGTGCAGAGGACCACATGGGGCTAGAACCCAGGATGGCCAAGTTCAAGACAAGTGCCCTTACTGCTGTGCTATCTCTACAGTACCCCTTGATTCCTTCTGGATTTGGGGGCTTTGGTGTTTGAGGATTTTTTTGGTTTGTTTGTGTTTTATTTGGTGCCACACCTGGTGGTGCTCAGGGATTAACCCTAGCTCAGTGCTCAGGGATCACTTTTGTGAGGGATTAAGAAACCATAAGGGATACTGGGGATGGAACCCAGTTTGGCTGTATGCAAGGCATGTACCCTGCCTGCTGTACCATTGCTCTGGCCAGATTGTTACTTCTTAGTGGTAAATTTACCTTCCAGTCAGCACTTTCTCTAGTCTTTTCAAGCTTTTGTTTCCAGCTTTGTAACTAATAAGTGGTTAAAAGATATATTATTTATTTTACTTATTCATTTTTGGGGGAATAAAATAAGTAAATAAATTTTACTTATTTATTATTATTGGGTTTGGGGGGACACCTGGCAGTGCTTGGGGGCTACTCTTGGCTGTGTGCTTGAGGATAACTCCTGCTGGTGCCTGAACTCATGCATGGCAAGTGCTTTAAGCCTTGTATTATCTCTCTGGCCAAAGATGCAGTCGTTGTCATTGTCATTATCGTCGTCGTCTTCTTCTTCTTCTTCTTCTTCTTCTTCTTCTTCTTCTTCTTCTTCTTCTTCTTCTTCTTCTTCTTCTTCTTCTTCTTCTTCTTCTTCTTCTTCTTCTTTCTTCTTCTTCTTCTTCTTCTTTTCTTCTTCTTCTTCTTCTTCTTCTTCTTCTTCTTCTTCTTCTTCTTCTTCTTCTTCTTCTTCTCCTCCTCCTCCTCCTCCTCCTCCTCCTCCTCCTCCTCCTCTTCTTCTGTTCTCCTCCTTCTCCTTCTTCTTCTCGGGACAGGGGTGTTTGGCCACACCCAGCAGAGCTCAGAGCTTACTCTTGTCCCTGTGTTTAGGAATCACACCTGAGTAGTGCTTAGAAGACCATATGTGGTGCCAAGTGCTAAGCAGGTCACTTTACCGCTCTCTTCAGCATGCCCCTACACAGTGTGCTCCTTGGAACACATGAAAGGAATGTCTGTTTATTCCATGACTGACCACCTGGCTTAAAGAGCTGCCTTCTGATGGCTCCTCACTCGGCTGTGTAGACACCGACGTTCAGCTTTAAAACAGAAGCAGGTTGGCGCATATCATCCTTACATGCCCTAGGAAGGTTCTTGATACACCTTGATATTTTCAAGAGCAAGAAGTACACCAATGTACTCCAGGCGTACATTGAGACTCCAGAGGTAATGTGCTACTGCTGCAGGGTTGAATGACCTTAAAGGACACATTTGTCACAGAGCCCAAGAAAGGGACGCTTCTGGAGAACCAGAGTTTTCTGTTTAATGGCATATGATTGTTAATCTGGAATGGACAAAACCTGATTGGGGGAAAACACGTGTCTTATTGGGGTTCTGTTGGGATGGCAGGCCCAAAGGCACAGATTGAACAGATTCTGGAATTGTTAGGCTGTTGCTTGATACAGTTTTTATTTTTTTTTATTTTTTAGGCTTTTGTGATTTTTTATTTTATTTTTTTAATGTTTTATTATACCACCGTGAGACATACAATTACAAAGGTGTTCACAATTGGTTCTAGGTAATACAGTATTCCAGCTCCCATCCCTCCACCAGTGCCCCATTTCCACCCCACCCCCTCCCGCCCACCCCCCAGGCTGCCTCAATAGCAGGTACCCCAGCTTCCTCTCTTTCTCCTGTCTCTCTCTCTCTGTCTCTGCATCTCTCTCCCTCTTATTTTACACATTGTGGCTAGCCCTGCAGATATTTAGAGTCTATCACTTAAGTCTCTTTGTGTATATTCAATGGTGAGTTTTTAATCTGCCATTACCATTTCCCACATTTAGTAAAACACTGGTATCTATTTATATCCTACTAATGAATGCAGTCATTCTATATCTGTCCTTTTCCTTCTGACTAATTTCACTCAGCATGATAGTCTCCATGTCCATCCATTTGCAGGTAAATTTCATAATTTTGTCTTTTCTGACAGCCTGCCACAGTTTCTTTAGCCGGTCCTCTGTTCTCGGGAATTTAGGTTGTTTCCAGATTCTAGCTATAGTGAATAGCACAGAGATGAATAAAGAAGTACAGATAGTGTTTCTGCTTTGTGTTTTTCGGTCTCTCGGGTATATTCCCAGGAGTGCTATTGCTGGATCAAATGGGAGCTCAATATCTAGTTTTCGGAGGAATGCCCATATTGTTTTCCAAAAGGGCTGGACCAGTCGGCACTCCCACCAACAGTGGATGAGAGTCCCTTTTTTTCCCCACATCCATGCCAGCACGGGTTGTTCTTGCTGTTTTGGATGTGTGCCAGTCTCTGTGGTGTGAGATGGTACCTCATTGTTGTTTTGACTTGCATCTCCCTGATGATTAAAGATGAAGAGCACTTTTCATATACCTTTTGGCCATTCGGATTTCTTCTTTTTTGGAAGCTCTTTTTCTTCTCCCCATTTTTTTGATGGGGTTGGCTGTTTTTTTTTTATTGTGAAGTGCTATCAGTGCCTGATATATCCTGGATATTAACCCCTTGTCAGATTGGTATTGGGTAAATATCCTTTCCCACTCTGTGGATTGTCTTTGTATCTTGGTCACCGTTTCTTTTGAGGTGCAGAAGCTTTTCAATTTTATATAATCCCATCTGTTTATCTTTGCTTCCATTTGCTTGGTCAGTGGTGTGTCGTCTTTAAAGATACTTTTCGTTTTGATGTCGTAGAGCGTTTCTCCTATGTTTTCTTTGATGTACCTTATAGATTCATGTCTGGTGTTGAGATCTATAATCCATTTTGATCTGACTTTTGTGCATGGCATTAGAAGGAGGTCTAAGTTCATTTTTTACCCGTAGCTGCCCAGTTTTCCCAGCACCATTTGTTGAAGAGGCTTTCTTTGCTCCACTTAATATTTTTTTTGCTCCTTTATCGAAGATTAGGTGGTTGTATATTTGAGAGTGTGTTTCAGGATATTCAGTTCTATTCCATAGGTCTACGGGTCTGTCTCTATACCAATACCACACTGTCTTAATTACAACTGCTCTGTAGTAGAGCTTGAGGTTGGGGAAAGTGATACCGCCCATCTTCTTTTGATACAGTTTTTAGAAACCAAGATGTAGATAAAGGAAAGTTTAATTAGCTCAACGCTGAGGACCTTTTGAGCCAAAGAGACTTAGAAAAGGCCAGCACGGAGGGCCCACAAATCAAGGAGTGTGACTTGGAGCCAGGAAAAAGTGAGAGTCCTAACATTAGAGACTCAGTGCTGAGAGCTGAGTTCACAAACCTTAGAGACCTGGAACCCCCCTCCCAGATTCTGAAGTCTTTGCATTTATACACTCTGAGGGCCTGTTCTTATCTCAGCCAAAGCAAAAGTACAGAAGCAAACTGGGCAGCCAGTAGTTGGTGCTTCCTGTTCTACATCTGTTATAAAACAAGAACAAGTTTAAACTTGACCTCATACACTTATTTAAATCATTCATGTTATCAGTGCACTTTATGTCGAGGCCTTGGGGTATGGCATGTTTTTCTTTCTAGGCAAAAGCATGACCCTGAGGCACAATATGTAGTTTAGTGCTTCAAGATGGAGTCATAGTGGTTCTGCTCAACCTTTCAGAATTACCTTTCTGGCCCAGGAAACGAAGTCGGCCTATATAAAAACTGACAGAGTAAAAGATGGGATAGCTCTAAGTAGGGTCAGGTATGCAGTTGCAAAACATGCAAAATGAGAGTTGGTCAAGAATCCTAATTGGGTCAGGCACTGGAAAGGGTGTTTGCCCAGAAATGACTGTTGAAGTTCCTATCTCTAGGCTGGAGGTTTCCTAGTGGCTGCTCTGTGCTGTTAGTGGGTCCAGGAAGTGACAGATTTCCTCAGAGGAGCTGAGGAAATAGAGGAGCTTATGCCTGGACCTGCCTGGGGCCTGATTCTCAATATTTTAAAATTTCTTGTCAAGGTATTTGGTGTGTGTGTGTGGGGGGGTGGGGGTGGGGGGGGGGGAGAGGGATTTGGGTCACAGTCATTGTGCACAGGTATCGCTCCTGACGGGCTCAGAGGACCATCCCGGGTGTGCTGGGAGTCTAACTCAGGTTGGTTTTGTGCTGGACTAGCACCTTGGGCACTGTGTGAGCTCTCCAGCCCCTGGTCTCGCTTTTATTTTAAATTTGCATTTTATTTCTCATGAATGCTGTGGAACTGAAGCAGAGGAAGGCACCACAAGGAGTAATCCCTGAGTACAGAGCCAAGACTAAGACCTGAGCACAGCCACGGCCCAAAA
Source organism: Cryptotis parvus (assembly GCA_021461705.1). Classification (NCBI taxonomy): domain Eukaryota; kingdom Metazoa; phylum Chordata; class Mammalia; order Eulipotyphla; family Soricidae; genus Cryptotis; species Cryptotis parvus. The sequence goes on from JAJIBD010022198.1 coordinate 46,564, forward strand.
TAAAAGCTGGAATAAAATGTAAATATACAGAGATTCGGGGTGCCAAAGAGCAAAACCAAATAATCATGTTGACCCAATAATCAATCTGCGACTTGATTTTCTATATTTATCTCTGATTAACTGAATCTATTCAATGGAAATACTAAGCCTCAACACAACCTTTTCACACAAGATCTTTAAATACTTGATGCCAAAGTAGTTGTGTATGAACGACTTCCCCATTCAAAGCCCAGCTGTGAGGCGAGCATTGAGTAATGACTTATCCGTCTGCCTGTTCCTAATGATCAACACCAGCTGCTGACACAGGAGAGGCCAGCAGGGCACAGATGGCTTCAGAGGGTCCTAATAACTTTTAATAAGTGTCTTTCCCAGTGCTCCTCGGCTCTCAGGCCGAACTTGCTTCCTGTCTGATCGTCAGCACCATAATTACCCTCTTGAAGCTTTTTATAAGCTTTTGTTTTCTGCCCATATGATAGATTTATAATTTTTGTCATATTGTAGTGATATAGTATATGCAATAAATTATTTTTCTTTTTATTTAACCAGAGTTCAACTTACAATTCATTATAGATACAATATTGGGCAACCATACCACTATCTATTTCTTTCTTTCTTTCTTTTTTTTCTGCTTTTTGGGTTACACCCGGCAATACTCAGGGGTTTCTCCTGGCTCTGCACTCAGGAATCACTCCTGGCAGTGCTCGGGGGACCATATGGGATGCTGGAGATTGAACTCGGGCTGGCACAGGCCGGCTGCGTCTAAGGCAAACGCCCTACCCACTGGACTATCGCTCCGTCCCCGGCCACTATCTATTTCTAAAACATTTTCCATCATCTCAAAACAAAATCTATACCCATAAAGAAGCTGTTCCCCAGTGCTCTGAGAGACAGTGACAGACAGTGCTGGTCAGCCTGTGGGGTCTGTCTCATTTGTACCTCATAAGTGAGCGAAGTTGTGTTGTCAATCAACTTCATTTTCCAGATAACTAAGCCAAATGCTTCCAGTGCTTTGCAAAATTACAAAAGCTCAGTACAAATCTTTTACTCTGTCGATTTTTGCCTAAAGAGCTGGAGAGACAGTACACTTGCCTTGCATATGGCTTATCCAGCTTTGATTCCTGATACCACAAATAGTCCCCAAAGCACTTCTAGGAGTGATCTTTGAGCACAGAACCAGGAGTTCTGTGCCTGGGCACTATCAGATGTGGCCCCAAAACTGAGACAAAAAATAATAAATAGATTTTTTCCCTGGGTGTACTTCATACTCCTAAGATGGGTATGCCAATATCATAAGCTCCTCTGGAAGGACCAGAATCATAGAATGCATGGGGTTTTTGTTTTGTTGTTTTTTTTTGTTTTGTCTTGTTTTTTTGCTTTTTTGGGTCACACCCAGTGAATTATTCCTGGTGGTGCTCGGGGACCATATGGGATGCTGGGGATCAAATCTGGCTTGGCCATGTGCAAGGCAAACGCTCTATCTGCTGTGCTATCACTCTTGCCCTTACATGTTGATTTATAAATGACGCTGTGTTAATGATATTTCAGGGTCTGTGAAAGTGGTGGAATTGTTTGTCCTTACAAAATGGGTCCAGACTACTTGACTATTTTAGTTCGGTTGAAGTTTATGTTTTATTTTGTTATTTTATTCCTTGTCAAACTGTGAGCTTTCATTAATTGCAAATCTAAGTGTACCTTTTTTGTATTTTTCAATTTTAGAATTAAAGCTGTCTTTTTAAATTGAGGTAAAATTCACATAACTTAAAACCAACAATTTTAAGGTGACTAATTCCACCACATATAAGTATTTCAGATGGTATATGACCATAACCTCTAAGTTCTAAAATAATTTAGTCACTCAGAGGAAACTCCAGACCATTAAGCAGATAGAATAGTGGTTTTCTTTTTTTTGTTTTGGCAACAAGTCTTATACCCTTTGAATGTTTGCTCCCATCTGCAGTAAATTAGGAAGTGAGATTTTATTCAAATAGGGGAAATTAGGCTTAGAGCACAGAACTCTGAGGTTCCCACTGGCAACATTTTAGGGACCTGCATTGAATTTCAAGGATATGTTCCAAAGATTTCCAGCTCCTGGTGGAGCTTCTGTGCCCCTGGAGCGCCTTCCAGACTTCATAGTTGTAGATGAGTAAGGTTGTTGAGTCTGTGACTTGTAAAAATATTTATTCATTCATTCAGAAAAAAGATCACACATCTCCACATTAGCATATAGCATCTGAGCATTTTTCAGGTTGTTCATTCCAAGAACGTAAGAGCTGAAAGGGGCCACAAGAAACGTTTAGTTGGGGCCTCCCAACCTGGCTATAGGGTTCAATAGTATCTGGAGACAGGCTTTTATTTGTGGGGGTATTTTTGTTTATTATTTATTTATTTTGTTTGCTTCTGTTTTTGTTTGGGAGGACCCACACCTGGCAGGAATCAGGGCTTTCTCCTACCTCTGTCCTCAGGAATGACTCATGGAAGGGCTTGGGGAACCGTATGTGGTACTGGGGATCAAGCCCAGGTTGGCAGCACGTGAGGCAACAGCTGTACCATTCTACCCGTTATTAAGGCGGTATGACTTCCGTGGGGATGGGTTTTGAAAGGCAGACACACTGCTCCAGCATCTCGGGGCAGACACACTGCTCCAGCGTCTCGGGGCAGACACACTGCTCCAGCGTCTCAGGGGCAGACACACTGCTCCAGCGTCTCAGGGCAGACACACTGCTCCAGCATTTCAGGGCAGTCACACTGCTCCAGCCGTCTCAGGGCAGACAAAATGCTCCAGCATCTCAGAGCAGATACACTGCTCCAGCACCTTGGGGCAGACAAATGGATTTGGGGCACACTGAAGGCCAGAGCACCCGACCCACTGCTGGCCACAGGGTGAGGTCTGGAGCCACCAGCAGTCAGACTCGCTTCCAGAAGTGAGTGAGCAGGGGGTTGTCACTGGCCTCCGGAAGTGGGTCTGACTCTGCTTGTCTCACCGTTACATATTAGCACCCAGTGGCCAGTGAAACCCCGTGGCCAGAGTTCCTAGAACATCTCAAAGGGCTGCTCGTAATAGGACACATGAGGAGCCTGTTTGCTTCTCTGCCCCCTAGGATTTCCCTAACTCGCTGCCTGTGATCAGGAGGAGTTACCCCATCCTCTAGCCTACTGATAAACAGCTTCATGGGAAAACAGAGCCAGGTCTAGAAGTTCCCTCTGTGATGTCACCTTGTAGAGGTCCCACTGAGCCACCCGGTCCCCAGGAAGCACTTGATAGAAGGTTCGGAGAGGATTGACATAACATCTCCTCTTCGCTTTGAATCTGCCTGCCTGTGTTTCTAAAAGCCGTGAATCCTGTGTCCATAGTTCACAGGTCTTTTGCTCCTCCTGGTACGTGTACTAACTCTGCCTTGGTCTCTTCTTGCCCCTCTGTCCCTCTTTTCCATATCCTTATAAGTATTCTCCACAAAACCCTCACCCAGACTCTGTACAGTGACTCCTGAGCCCCCAACGCTGGGCTCTTCCTCTGACACTTAGGAGGCTGAGCTGAGTGAGCCCCTCTTGGCCAGCTGAGGGGTTGCATGCCTGTACTCAGTGGAAGGCCTAACCTGGGACCCCCGAGTCCGGGCTCACTGGGTCCTCGTTGCACCCCTGATAGAGGCTGATGTCCCTGTTCCTTGCACCCATCACCAGTGGCCATTGTCGTGCGGACACTGAACAGGGCTAAGCCCCACGGGTGCACATGCTGCAGGACACTTCGTGCCCTAGAGCTGGGGGACAGGAAACTGCCATTTGTGGGTTGATTCTGCTTCTACAATTAACCCAGGGTTGCCGTCTGGCTTCTGGGTGTGTGAATAGGCAGGATGTGTGAGGAAGAGAGATGGAAGCTAATGTCAGGCTGGTCAGAGACAGGGCAAGGGTGTCTCCCCTCTGGGAGGAGAGTCAACAAGCTGCTTTGTTTTCTTTCCTGGAAACTGTCAGAGGCTCCAAGCTGAGCCCAGCACTGCTGCTGTGATGGCCACAGTGGGGGTCATCGTGGGTTAGAGAAGGGTCTGGGCCCAGAGCCAGCCAGGAGGGAAATGTCCATCTAGGCCTAAGGAGGTAAGAGGGCCCGGGCTCAGGAAAGGAGAAGCCTGGGTCTGGGGGCAGGAGCCGTGTGCCAGGCCTGGTTGCTGTGATCCAACCTACCTCCACACCCAGGGACTGTGAGACCCTCAGGACAGGGAGGCAGTGAGCAGCAGCACAGACACAGCCCTTAGGTCACACGTACAGAGCCCTCAGGCCATATGGACACAGCCCTCAGGTCAGCAAGACACAGCCCTTAGGTCACATGGACACAGCCCTCAGGTCAGCAGGACACATCCCTCAGGTTACACAGACACAGCCCTCAGGTCAGCAAGACACAGCCCTTAGGTCACATGGACACAGCCCTCAGGTCAGCAGGACACATCCCTCAGGTCACACAGACCAGCCCTCAGGTCAATATGAACAGCCAGAATGGAAAGCAGTGGGAGATGTGGAGGGGGAGTCGTCTCTGACCTCTGAGAGTGATGCCAGAAGGTTGGAGGACTGTGTCCATATGCCGGGGGTTGGGGTGGGGTGAGGGGGGGAGGACACAGGACCATGCTTTTGGCTCATGCTGTCAGTGGCGCCACCCACTGGAACTCCTGACTCTGCTCAGGGGGCGAATTTATAGTGCTGGGGATGGAACCAGAGTCAGCTGTGTGCCCGGCAAGCACTATATCTCAGCTTGTTCGAGTGGCCACCAGTAATGTCTCCATTCATTAGGAATGAGGTCCATTATTGTTACTGGTTTTGGCATATTGAATATACCATGGTTAGCATGCCAGGCTCTGCTGTGACTCTGGCTTCATCCCAGGGGACCCAGCCTTTTTCTATGTCAGACCATTAACCATCCAGGGCCCACAGGGCAGAGCCCTGGGTGTAGACACTACTATCCACTTCCAAATACACAACAAACTCACCAATCAGGAGAATGATGTAAGCCTATAAAAACATGAGGTAGGGATGGGCTTGCTCTGTCCCTTTGCCCTGAATATCTGGGTATTTTCTTCTGTTTTGTAGATGAGGAGATTGAGACTCCCAGGAGCTGACCTGGTGCAGCAGTTTGGGTGTGTGTTCTAAGGTCACATAAGTGGTTTCTCCAGGAGACTCTTCTGAATGTCAGAAAAGGTCCTGACTAGCAACTGAAGCACGTGTGGGCTGAGATGGGTGTCTTGGCCACACTGCCCTGTCACTGAGTCTTGGAGCAGGAACTGAGAACAAGAGCAGGAACAGAGATACCAGGGAACAGACAGGAGCTGGGTGCTGGGGCAAGGCCTCTCTCTGCGCAGGGACCCCAGCTTTGCTCTGCAGCTTCTTTGCCACTGAGCCCTGGGGGGATACAGCTAGAGTTTCCAGCTCCAGGGATGAGAGTAAAATTCAGAGCTTGGGTCCCTGCTGCACTCTGCTTCCAAGACATGTCACCCTCCACAGCAATTTGGTTTCTGTGGGGCCCCCTGCACCATAACAGGGTTCATGTGCTGGGAGATGAAGTGGCCACATGGCCTATGTGTCACCCCCAGGTTCCCCAGGAGGCAAGCAGCCCACTGAACAGAGAAAATGGAGACCTGGACATTATTTGTCCAGTTCCAGCTGTTGAGTATCAGCCTGCGATGGGAAATGGGCCATCCAAGACTCTGAAGTCTGATCTCGGAGATGCCTAAGCCCAGACTCCTAGCCACAGAGCTGTGAAGTGGGATCCAAGAGGAAATCTTCTAAAAGCTGGTCGGGGGCTGGAGGGAGTCACTCTGCACCCCCAGGAGCCTCGTTGCAGCATGGCCTTATTTCACTAAGAAGGAAGACACAGCACTGCACAGGGGGGAAACTGAGGAGTGATGCTCTTGCCCAGGACATGTCGCCACATTGGGGCTCAGCTGTCGTCAGCACTGTCCAGCATCCCTCCAGTCCGGAAGTGACTTTGATATCTAACTTCAGCAGTAATGAGCCAGGTAGCAGCCACAAAGCTGGGCACTGTGTCTCAGGTCATTCCTGAACTGATCCCACCCTGGGGGCCACTAGGGAGGACGTGAGAGATTTTTATCCACCAGGCACCTGCCCAGTCTTCTGTACATTTTTGAGGAATGTCTCCATGAGCCTCTGTTTTTCCTGCAATGTCACCGTGGTGTCTATACACAGAAATTGGGAAACTGCAGTCTGTAGTGAACAGCAGCCTTCGCTCGGTTGATCTAAGGGCAGAAGTGAAATCATGATCATTCTCAGGCCTGTCAGGGCAGGCCCTTTTGTTTCAGAGCCCGAGTAATGGATACCTGGTGATTGGAAAAGTTAAAGATTTCCTGCTGGTGTTCAGCACCTGATCACTTGATCACTTGACCACTTGACATCCCGTTATTCGTTGATTTGCTCAAGTGGGCGCCAGTAATGTTTCCATTTGTCCCTGTCACGTGCCAGTGTAGCCCAATGGCATCTGCTTGCTCCAGGAATACGAAGAGCCTCAAAACATTCATTCAAACCAGCACCTGAAGTCCACCAAAATGAGGTCAATTACTTCAGGGGTGCTGCATTAATGAAGTCATTTAACACCCAATCTGGAGAGCAACTGCCCTGTACTGAGGGACCAGCCCAGGCGCTTAAAAGAGAAGGAGGGGGTTTACGGCTCTCAGGGTCCCTTATTTCTCCTCAAATTGGAGGGATCCAAGCAATGTGGTAAGTCACATGGGGACACAGCACATGCTTGGGGCAGACCTCATCTTCTCAGGAGGGCTCCCCCACAGTTATCTTCTGGGGTTTGGCGAGAAACGGCGCTGGCTATGGCAACATTATGGAGCAGAACACCACCCCAACACGTCTCTGAGGATACAGTGTAACTGAGGACACAGCATAGCTGACACCAGAAGCCAGTAGAACTTTCTTCTCAGGGGGTCAGTGTGGACGTCACACCTGACCACAACACACCACAGATGGGAATAACAGAGACAGGAAATAAGGGTAACCTGTTTGCCTTGTGTGGTGATACTGCCATGGATGAAGACATTCTCTTTGCAACAACATGTAGGACTGTTCTTCTCGTCCCTAAGCAGCTGTGTGGAAACCACCTGTGCAGGCACTCAACTACAGGCACACACACACACACACAGACACACACACACACACACAACTGAGGAGTGATGCTCTCCTGTAGTTGGGTAAAAGGGAATCTTGAAGAATAATATCTCAATACAAAAATTTAGGAAGAGATTTTAAAAAACAGATACAAACACTTCAAATTGATTCCCTTAGCTACTAATTGCAAAGGATGGCAGGAATACCAATATCTTTAAAAAAAATCAAGGCCCCCTTTACTGACAAAAATAGCAGGTTTGATAAGGTGCACCAATAGAGCAAACCAACAGAATACACAGTATTAGAGTCACTCTATGAGTGAGATGGTTCTTCAACCTAGTTTTATAAATCGCCAAGATGAAATGACAACGAAAAGAGAATGACATGCTGCTAACTCTGTCAGAACTTAAAGAATGTTCCCAAGAGACAAAGGGCTCTGAAGCTGGTCAGAAGCTCTTCATCACTTATCATTAGTAAAATACAAACCATGAGATACCACCTCACATCAGTGAGATTAATACATATAAAAGTGTAGAAACAACCAGTGTTGAATTGAGGAGATGAAGCACTCTCATTCACTGTGGGTAGGAATGTATTCATGTTCAGTCTCTGGAATAAAGTATAAGACTTCTTGGGAAATTAAAAATGTGGTTTCCCACATGGAGTCCCAAATGCTGGCCAACAAACCTGGGAAATCATGGTCAAGTTCACTGCTACACAACGAAATTTTCACCAAAATAACTATGAGGGATCATTTTTCCCTTTGCCATGAGATTGGCAAAATTTAAATAGAACTTTGAAGTTAGATTTAGAATTGGCAAACTTTAAACATGTTTTAGACTCCTGTGTTCACTGGACACACTGACTTCACATTTGGACATGAGTGCTCTCTTTGGCTAGATAGTCTTTACAACCATCAGTTTAGTTCAGCTGTCATCCACAAGCAGGGTATTTAACACTGTACCAATGTCTTTCTCTACATTCATTCATAATTTGTCACAGTTTTGATATCTAGAGGCATATCTTTCCATAAAAAATGTTTCTTCACTTGTAAAACCTAATGAGAAAAAATAAACAACTATCAAAAAATTGAGAGAAGAGCTTAATAGGTAGTTCTTTAAAGAAGATATACAGATATCCTCTGGGTACATGAAAATGCACCCTGCACAACTTATCATCAGGAAAATGCTCATCGAAACCATGAGATTCCACCTCACACCTATGAGATTAGTACATATCAAAAGTGTAGGAGGCTGGAGCAATAGCACAGCAGGTAGGGAGTTTGTCTTGCTCGCAGCCAACCCAGGTTCGATTCCTCAGCATCCCATATAGTCCCCAAGCATCGCCAGGAGTAATTCCTGAGTGCAGAGCCAGAAAAACCCCTGAGCATTACTGGGTGTGACCAAAAAAGCCCAAAAAAAGTATAGGAACAACCAAACCAGTGCAGTTGGAATGTGGGGGGGAAGGAAGCCCCATTCATTTCGGGTGGAAATTTATTCTAGTTCCATTTCTGTAGAAAAAACAGAATGGAACATCTCAAAACAGTAATCACGTTTCCCATCATTGTTGATGGAAATGTCAACTGGTCCAGCCTTTCTGTAAAACAGTATGGGCATTCCTCCAAAAACTTGATATTGTGCTCCCATTTGACCCAGCAATATCACTCCTGGGAATATACCCTGGAGACCCAAAAGCACATAGCAGAAGCACTATCTGTACTTCTGTATTAATTGCAGCCCTAATCACAATAGCCAGACTCTGGAAACAACCTGAGTGCCCAAGAACAGAACATTGGATAAAGAAACTGGTACATCTACACAATGGAATACTATGTAGCTGTCATGAAGAACGAAGTCATGAAATTTGCCTACAAATGGATGGACATGAAGACTATCATGTTTAGTAAAATTAGTCAGAAGGAAAAGGAGAGGCATAGAATGACTGCATTCATTTGTGGGATATAAATATATACCAGTGTTTACTAACTACTGCAAATGGTAATGCCAGACTAGAACTGAGCATTGAATGTAGGCAAAGGGATAGATAACGGATGATAACGGAAAGAAAGAAGAGAGAGTAGAGAAAACAAGAAAAGTGCCTACTATAATAGAGGCATGGGAGGGAAGGTGGGAATCTGGAGACATTGGTGGTGGGAAATACGCACTGGTGCAGGGATGGGTGCTGCAACATTGTATGACTGAACCCAATCATGAACAGCTTTGTAAATGTCTGTCTCACAGTGTTACAATAATTATTTTTCCTTTTTTTTGGGGAGGGGGTCTTTACACCCAGCGATGCTCAGGGGTTGGTTACTCCTGGCTCTACACTCAGGAATTACTCCTGACGGAGTTCGGGGGACAATATGGAATGCTGGGGATCCAACTCCAGTTGGCCGCATGCAAGGCAAATGCCCTGCTTGCTGGACTATTGCTCCAGCCCCCAAAATTAAAAATATTAAGATATAAAGTGTCAAAGCAAAATAAAATCGAGTTTCCATACGACCAATTAATTCCTATTCTTGGCATCTACCCCCAAGGATCTGCAAACACTAGTTTTAAAAGACTGAAAATGCATATGTTCACTGTGATTCTAGTAATCATAGTAGCCCTCATGTGGGACAACTTGAGTGTCCAAGAACGAATGAATGAATAAGAAACTATGGCATATACACTCAATGGAATACTACTCAGCTCTAAGAAATGCTGAAATTATATAATTTGTCAGTAGACCAAGAGGGTATTATGCTTACTGAGTCAGAAGGAGAAGACAGATACAGGTAATCTATATTGGTTCTAATAAACATACTAAGATGTTAGCAAGGCAAAGTTAAAAGAACTTGAGAGTGGACCTACAGAGCTAATTTTACTAAGAGAATGGGGTGGACAGTGGGTGAGGGGACCTGGAGGCTTTGTTAGGGACCCGACCCTGGTGGACAGGATGGTATTAGAACGGCATATGCATGAACTTTCTCTTTCGCAGTATTATAAATCACAGTGCCTACATAATATGGAGAAAAAGCATTTTTAATATATTAGATGATTCCCTTAAAATAGATCATTTGATGTGGTATTATTGGAACAAATTTAATTAAGTTTAATTCATTGAAATTTAATTAAAAATGTGCTTCCAGAGGAGTTATATTCATTTACAGTGCCACTGGTGATGGATGAAAGTGCCAGATTAACCAGCATTGTTTCAAAAGCCTAAAGCACTTTTATCCTTTGACAACAGACAAAAATGAATTTCCTGTTTAACCTCATGTGTCTGATGACCAATGACATAGCTCATTCCTTCTTTGCTTGTCTTCTGTCTAGGTATGTTCCCTATGCATTTTTTAAACCTAACTTTTCTTTTTTTTATTTATTTTTTCCATAAGTATTTTATTATACCACCATGAGATACACAATTACAAAGATGTTCACACTTGGGTTTTGGTCATGCAGTGTTCCAGCACCCATCCCTCCACCAGTGCCCATCTCCCACCACCAACGTCCCTGGTTCCCTCCCCTCCCCCAGCCCGCCTCCATGGCAGGTTCTTTATTTCTTTCCCTTTCTATCTTTCTCTTTCCCTTCCCTTCCAGATTGCGGATTACAGAACATATATTAAAGGGTTGTCATGTTTATCTTTTTGCCTCTATTTAATGCTCGGTTCTAGGTTGGTATTAGTACTTTCGACAATTGTTACCACACTGTTCCATTTTCTGTCTTACCTAGCCTCTGACTCCCACACATTTGTGACAATTTCCACCTTTAACAAAACCTCTTGTAAATCTAACTTTTCATATGGATTTATTTTGATACAAATTAAAGTAAAAGTCTTCTCTGTGTCATTCCCTCCTCATCTCTCCTCTCCTCGCCACTCTGCTGCAATGTGAGGAAAAGGTAAAGAATGCACTTTCGCTCACAGAACAGAGTTACATTTATAGGCTTGAATAAGCCTTGTCACGACCCTGGTAGGTATATGGAGACCTGCACGCTCCCTTCGCCTTCCACATGGGCTCTACTACAGAAGGTGCTTGAACAAACCACAAGATGATGGTGGTAATTGCCATTTTAGTCCAATCTAAATGTCCTAGTTAGTAAGAAAATAAAACGTTTGCTCACTCCGCAGATTGTGTGATTGGGTAGGAATCGAAAACAGGAAAGGTGGGAGGGATGAGAGAGGAGTGCCTCTCCAGTGAAGAGAATCCTGACTTGGGGGTCACTACTAAGGCATCAGCACTGGCTCAGGGACCTCCTCTAAATTGAGATCTGCACTGACTACGGGTTTCTCCTCAAACTTGGGATCTGCACTGATTCTGCACTGACTCGGGACAAGCACTCACTCAGGGATCTCCTCTACATTGAGATCTGCATTGACTCAGGATTGCACTGACTCGAGGATCTGCACTGACACGGGCACCCACACTGACTCAGAAATCTGCACTGACTCAGGGACCTGCACTGACTCAGGCACCTGCACTGACTCAGGGACCTGCACTGACTCAGGGACCTGCACTGACTCTGGGACCTGCACTGACTCAGGGACCTGCACTGACTCTGGGAACTGCACTGACTCAGGGACCTGCACTGACTCAGGGAACTGCACTGACTCAGGGACCTGCACTGACTCAGGGAACTGCACAGATACAGGGACCTGCACTGACTCAGGAATCTGCACTGACTCGGGGACCTGCACTGACTCAGGGACCTGCACTGACTCAGGGACCTGCACTGACTCAGGGACCTGCACTGACTCAGGGACCTGCACTGACTCAGGGACCTGCACTGACTCAGGGACCCGCACTGACTCAGGGACCTGCACTGACTCAGGGAACTGCACAGATACAGGGACCTGCACTGACTCAGGGAACTGCACAGACTACAGGGACCTGCACTGACTCAGGAATCTGCACTGACTCGGAGACCTGCACTGACTCAGGGACCTGCACTGACTCAGGGACCTGCACTGACTCAGGGACCTGCACTGACTCAGGGACCTGCACTGACTCAGGGACCTGCACTGACTCAGGGACCTGCACTGACTCAGGGAACTGCACTGACTCAGGGATCCACACTGACTCAAGGACCTGCACTGACTCAGGGATCCACACTTAACACCACTCAGCATTTCAGCATTACAATGTTACCCCAACACACTGACCAGAACGGAGAGGCTATCTCTGACTTTGTGATTGTGTGGTTAGTTATTGACCTGGACAATTCAGCTGCTACGAGAGGACCCCCGCACCCCCAGTTTGAGTCCTGGCTGGAAACAGCCCTTCAGACAGGAACCATGTCCAGGCTCGTTGCTCCAGAGATGCTCAGTGCACTCTCAACACAAACCTCGTCTCTGTGCCTCTTCGCCGCCCTGTTCCAACCCCTAAGGACTCCAACAGACTTTAGTCAGGGGTTATTGCTTCCTACTGTGTGCAGTGACCCCCCCACACACACACATCTGTCTCATGTTCAAAGGGAAAATGTGCTGCTTCCAGCGTCACCGAGTTTATGGAGCCACCGCGTCAATGGCTTCGCGCCGCGTCCCAGTGGGCAACCCACTCTCTGCCCTGCTAGCAAGTTTCCGGCAGTCCCACGGAGCTCGATTTCACCCCGAGGTTCATTGTTCCCTTGCCTGGATTCTTTTGCCCTTCCCTGCACAAAATCCATTTTCCATCCACTCAAAGACGACGAAGGCTTTTCTCCTGCACACAGGAACAAAGGCACTTGCACCGTGCACTCGTTTTCTTTCCAGGAAGCATGCATTAGCGCAGTCATCTCCGCCATGACGCCGAGAAGCCACCTGACAGGGCCATCTCTCCAACATGAAGGCGGCACAACTGTCTGGGGTCGGCGAGAGAGCCTGCGGGACAGCCTGATCCCAGCAGTCAGCCACACCTGGGGTCCCCGTGGTCCAGATCTAAATCTATGGGGCTTCTCTTCACCTGCACCCCCCTGCCCCCCTAATCACCTGCTTACTCTCTGCTTCACTCTTTAAGCCTCTCACCTGCAGAGGGGCGGCTTCTGAGGTCTGCCCACTGCCACCTCCCACGTGCGGTGAAGCCCACCCACGCCAGGGGAAGGCGCGTCAGTGCCCGACAGGACCGGCAGGGGGCAGCAGCGCAAGTCCCGGAGGATTCAGAAATGTCCATGCCTGCAGTGGACGCCGCAGTAAGGGCTGCTGTGAAGGCCACTGGTCTGTGTGTTAACCTTCATCCCCTTCCAGATTGTACAGAGGTGTTGGGCCAGTGGCGCAATGGATAAACGTGTCTGACTACGGATCAGATTGTACAAAGGTTACCTTTGCTTCTGTGACCCTCAGATCAATGAGTTCTGCGGACCCAGTCACTCATTCCTTGGAGAGTGATTTCCATTCTGATACCATGCTCCTAGCTGAGTCACTTTCGCTTTCATACCTACTAGTCCTGAGAGTTTCCTCATTTGGTCCATTGGCCTCTAGTCACAGTGGACTTTCTATGGATGCTTTCTTCTTCTTAAAAAAATATTTTATTATACCACCGTGAGATATACAATTACAAAGATGTTCATGTTTGGGTTTCGGTCATACAGTGTTCCAGCACCCATCCCTCTACCAATCCTTTCCCACCACCAATGTCCCCGATTCCCTTCCCCTCCCCTAGCCTGCCTCTAGGCAAGTTCTTTATCTCTTTCCTCTCTCTCTCTCTCTCTCTCTCTCTCTCTCTCTCTCTCTCTCTCTCTCTCTCTCTTCCTTCTCTTACACATTGTGGATTGTAATACATTCATTTAGGGGTTATCATGTGTATCTTTTTGCCTATATTTAATGCTCAGTTATAGGTTGGTATTAGCACTTTCAACAATTATTAGTACACTGTTCCCTTCTCTGTCTTACCTAACCTCTGACTCCCACATGTTTGTGGTAATTTCCATCTTTGACAAGACCTCCTGATCCATGATTCACCTGATCTTGGATGTTAGGATATTGGTATCAAAATATGTATTTATGTATGTATGTATATATGTATATATGTATATATATATGTATATATATATACACACACGCATTATTTACGTCATGCACATAAATGCAGTCATTCTATATTTGTCTTTTTCCTTCTGGATAATTTCACTCAACATGATCCTCTCCAAGTCCAACCATTTATAGGCAAATTTCATAACTTCACTTTTCCTAACAGCTGCATAGTATTCCATTGTGTAGATTACCAAAGTTTCTTTCCTGACTCCTGTTGGACTTTTCTCAGGGTAGCCCTTTACTTGAAGGTCACTTAAGAAAGAGAGCAACAACCAGGCATTCGCTAGATGAAACTGGCCCGCCCCTTCCCTCTCTGACTCGTCCTTAGGCCCAGTGGCCCCACCCACGAACTGCCTCAGGGTGATCAGCCATGAAGCAGAGACTGGGGATGGAAGCTGCCAGCTGGCTCTCCCCTAACTCAGCTGACCATGAGGCCCCAGGAGACAAGATGGGTTTTGGGAGTGGGCCTATCACCTCTGCAGGGCCTCAGAAGCAGCTGGATGAGAATCGCTCACCATAATCGCTGCAATTTTTGTGGTCCGGACACCACTGCTTATCAAAACCTGCCCAAGAGAGACACTGATAAAGATCAGCTTAGCAGAGCAACCGAGTTCAAGCCCAGATAGGCAGCTCTCGGAGGCAGAAATCACCAGGACATTCTCAACTTGGAGCTGGGGCCCCCTTCCCCTCTCTGGCTCATCCCGGAGGCCTGGTGGCCCCGCCCACAAACTGCCTCAGGCAATCAGCCATCAAGCAGAGATTCAGATGCACACGGGGGCGGGGGCGGGGGCTGCCAGCCAGCTCTTCCAGAGTCGCTTGGCTACACGGCACATCAAACTAGTGGAACTAATCATGTCCTAGAATATACTACAAACCACAATGTATAAGAAAGGGAAGCAAGAAGGGAGAGGAGAGAGAGAGAGAGAGAGAGAGAGAAAGAAGATAACCTGCCATGGAGGCAGGCTGGGGGAAGGGGGAGGGAAGTGGGGACATTGGTGGTGGGTAATGGGCACAGATGGAGGGAAGGGTGTTGGAACACTGAAGAACCAGAACTCAAACACGAACATCTTATAATTGTGTATCTAACGGTAGTATAATAAAAAATAAAAAGAGAGAGCAGCAGGCTGTTGGATTTCTGAGTGAGTTCCAAAGAAGGAGGAGGTGAGGGAAGGAAGAAAAGAAGGAAGAAAGACAGGCAGGAAGGCGGGAAGGCAGGAAGGCAGGAAGGCAGGAAGGCAGGAAGCTGATGTCTGGCCCATGCTACTACCTTGGAAAAACCCGAGAACATGATTTCTAGTGAGATGAGCTTAAGGACAAGCCTGCAGGCTGCACTTACAGGAACTGCTCAGAGTGGACAAAGAGAAACACAAAGGAGTAAAGAGGTTTTCTGGGATGGGAAGAGGCGCGTGAGGACTTCTCAACAGAAAGGGCTTTTCCGTTCCCAAGAAGAGAAGTTCTGGGGGAGGAAAGGCAGTGATGTTGTGAAACAGGGGGAGTGCATTTAGCACTGATGAACCCGTGTGCTTAAAAGAGGGCCACAGAGATTGTAGAGATTAGAGCATATGTATGGCTTGTGGTCAAACCTGTTTGTTCTCCAGCACCACGTGGTTCCCTGAGCACTGCTAGGAGCAACCCCAAGCCCCTGAGAACAGACCCCAAAATAGCCCCCAAACACTGCTGGGTGTGGTTCAAACTGTCCCTGCAATAGTGAAGATGGTTGAGAAGCTTTTCAAACTTCTATAATACCTTAGCTGCCATTTTACTGTCTCAGGGGTTTCAGAGGGGAAAGACAGGGCAGCAACGGCTAAGATGAAACTGAACAGTTGACCAAGGGGCTCTGGGAAATGGTGGGGTTTCTCATCCATGGCTCCAGCTCTGGGGGGGAGGTAGACACGCCCCTGCAGTGGACTCCGGCCTCCCGGGGTTGTCGACCTTAGTGGAATCTCCTTGAGTTCAAGCCTGAAAGCTGATGGCAGACACAGGGGCTTCTCAAAGACCCTGGGACTGAGTGGGGGCTAAGGGTTGACTAACACATAGAACTGGAGGCTAAGGTGCCCCACACTCCCATCTCTGTCAACCCCTCAAAAAAGCTATGTGCCAGGAAAAACAAAGTCATGAAATTTGCTTACAAATGGATGGACATGGAGATCATCATTCTTAGTGAAATCATTCAGAAGAAAAAAGGACAGATATAGAATGCCTGTATTCATCTGTGGGATATAAATATATACCAGTGTTCTACTAATTGTTGGGAATGGCAATACCAGACTAGAACTGAGCATTTAACATAGGCAAAGGGATTTACATGATAACCCCTAAATGTATGTATGGCAAGCCACAATGTGTAAGAAAAGGGAGAGACAGACAGATAGACAGAGACAGAGAGCCAGAGAGAGAGAGAGAGAGAGAGAGGAGAGAGAGAGAAGAGGCAAAGTGACTGCCATAGAACAAGGCTGGAGGAGGGGGTAGGGAATCTGGGAACATTGGTGGTGGGAAATGTGCACTGATGGAGGGACGGGTGCTAGAACATGTATGACTGAAACCCAACCATGAAGAGTGTTGTAAATGTCTCATCAGAGATTACTTTGAGAGCCTGTATGCCGTGAAACATGAGAATCTAGAAGAAATGGATCAATTCCTGAAGTCCTATAACCTCCCACGGCTGAAACAAGAAGACCTCCAATACCTGAATAAACCCATCACCATCGAGGAAATAGAAACAGTAATTAAAAGTCTGCCCAAACACAAAAGCCCAGGTCCAGACGGATTCCCTAGTGAACTCTACCAAACCTTTAAGGAGGACCTACTGCCAGTCCTTTTCAAGCTCTTCCAGGAAATAGAAGAAACAGAAACACTCCCAAACAGCTTCTACGAGGCACTTATCACCCTGATACCCAAAGCAGGGAGAGACAACACAAAGAAAGAAAACTACAGACCAATATCCCTGATGAACACGGATGCTAAGATCTTCAACAAAATACTAGCAAACAGAATCCAAAGACTCATCAAGAAGATTATACATCATGACCAAGTAGGATTCATCCCAGGTATGCAAGGATGGTTCAACATTCGCAAGTCAATCAACATAATACATCATATCAATAAAAGAAAAAATAAAAAACCATATGATCCTTTCAATAGACGCAGAAAAAGCATTTGACAAGATCCAGCACCCGTTCATGATTAAAACGCTCCAGAAAATGGGAATTGAAGGGACTTTCCTCAAGATAGTTACAGCCATCTACCAAAAGCCCACAGCAAGCATCATTCTCAATGGGGAAAAGTTGAAAGCCTTCCCCCTGAGATCAGGGACAGGACAAAGGTTGCCCCCTCTCACCTCTTTTATTCAATATAGTACTGGAAGTACTTGCCATAGCAATCAGAGAAGAAAAGGACATCAAGGGCATCCAGATAGGCAAGGAAGAAGTCAAGCTATCATTATTTGCAGATGACATGATATTATACCTAGAGAACCCTAAACTCTCTACCAAAAAACTCCTAGAAACAATAGACGATATAGTAGAGTGGCAGGATACAAAATCAACACCCAAAAGTCAGTGGCTTTCCTATATACAAATAACGAAAGAGAAGAAAAAGGATATTAAGGAAACTATTCCATTCACAATTGTGCCACAGAAAATCAAATACCTAGGAATCAACTTACCCAAGTATGTAAAGGACCTGTACAAAGAAAACTACAAGACACTGCTCCAAGAGATAAAAGAGGACACAAGGAAATGGAAACACGTTCCCTGTTCATGGATGGGGAGAATCAACATTGTCAAAATGGTAATACTCCCTAGAGCTCTGTACAGATTCAATGCAGTCCCTATGAGGATACCCATGACATTCTTCAAAGAAATTGACCAAATGCTCCTGAAATTTGTATGGAACGATAAACCCCCCAAGGATAGCTAAAGCAATCCTCGGGAAAAAGAAGATGGGAGGCATCACCTTTCCCAACTTCAAACTGTACTACAAGGCAGTAGTAATTAAAACAGCATGGTATTGGAATAAAAACAGACCTGTGGACCTATGGAATAGAATTGAGTATCCTGACACCCAACCTCAAACACATGATCATTTAATCTTTGATAAAGGTGCAACGAATCTAAAATGGAGTAAGGAAAGCCTCTTCAACAAGTGGTGTTGGGAAAACTGGGCAGCAACATGTAAAAAAATGAATTTGGACCTGTGTCTAACACCATGCACAAAAATCAGATCAAAATGGATTAAAGATCTCAATATCAGACTTGAATCCATAAAGTACATTGAAGAAAATATAGGAAAAACCCTCCACGACATTGAAGCTAAAGGCATCTTCAGAGGTGAAACATCACTAACAAAGCAACTAGAAGAAAAGATAAACATATGGGACTACATGAAACTAAAAAGCTTCTGCACCTCAAAAGAAACAATGACTAAGATACAAAAGCAGTCCACAGAATGGGAAAGAATATTCACCCAATACCCATCTGATAAGGGGTTAATATCCAGGATATATCAGGCACTGGTAGAACTTTACAAGAAGAAAACAAACAACCCCATCAAAAAAATGGGGAGAAGAAATGAACAGAAACTTCAGCAAGGAAGAAATTCGAATGGCCAAAAAAACATATGAAAAAATGCTCATCATCACTAATCATCAGAGAGATGCAAATCAAAACAACAATGAGATACCACTTTACACCACAGAGACTGGCACATATTCAAAAGAGCAAGAACAACAAGTGCTGGCGTGGATGTGGGGAAAAGGGGACACTCATCCATTGTTGGTGGGAATGCCGGCTGGTACAGCCTTTCTGGAAAACAATATGGACTTTCCTCCAAAGACTAGAAATTGAACTCCCATTTGACCCAGCCATACCACTCCTGGGAATCTACTCTGGGAAACCAAAAATACGCAGCGGAAACACCATCCCTACTTTTATGTTCATAGCAGCATTATTCACAATAGCCAGAATCTGGAAGCAACCAGAGTGCCCGAAAATCGATGACTGGATAAAGAAGCTTTGGTACATCTACACAATGGAATACTATGCAGCTGTTAGGAAAAATGAAGTTATAAAATTTGCCTATAAATGGATGGACATGGAGAAGATTATGTTGAGCCGAAATTAGCCAGAAGGAGAGAGACAGATACAGAATGACTGCAGTTATTTTCATGGCATAAATATATATGTACATATTATGATACCAATATCCAAGGTCAAGTGAAGCATATATCGGGAGGTCTTGTCAAAGGTGGAAATTATCACAAACGTGTGGGAGTCAGAGTTTAGGAAAGACAGAAAATGGAACAGGGTGCTAATAATAGTCGAGGGTACTAATGCCAACCTAGAACTGAGCATGAAATAGAGGCAAAAAGGATTCACATGACAACCTTTTAATGTATGTTCTGTAATCCATAGTCTGGAAGGGAAGGAAAAGAGAAAGAGAGAGAAAGGCAAAGAAATAAAAAACCTGCCATGGAGCAGGGCTGGGTTAGGGGGGAGGGAACCGGGGATGTTGGTGGTGGGAGATGGGCACTGGTGGAGGGACGGGTGCTGAAACACTGTATGACCAAAACCCAAACATGAACTTTTTAATTGTATATCTTTTTATTTGTATATCTCACGGTGGTATAATAAAATACTTAAAAAAAATAAAAGACAGCATCAGAGATATTACTAAACTATCAGAGCTACTAAAGATATTACTTTAGTAATAAATAATAGTAATAAAATTAATAATAAATAAAATGTAAAAAAAAAAAAGAAAAGTGTTGTAAATGTCTATCTCATGGTGTTATAATAAAATTTTTTTTCTAAAGAAAAGCTGCATTTCCCCAGGCTTCTGCCCCAGGCTGGCCATATTTGCTCACTCCTTCGGGTAGCCATCTCGTTCGCTCCTCCCATGGCCCTGAAGCCCAGGAGATAGGCTCTGGCTCCCAATCTTTCTGATAGTCTTAAATTTTAATAAATTTCCATTTGGAGGCCATAGTCAGTGATACTCAGGGCTTATTCCTCGCCCAGGAGTCACTGCTGGTGGGGCCCAGGGAGACCATATGTGGTGCTGGGCATAGAACCCAGGTGGGCTGGGTGCAGGCAAGTGCCTTCCCCTGTACTCTCTCTTTGGCTTGAGCTTATGATTATTTTTTGAGGAGAGGCCACCCCAGCTGTGCTTCAGAACCCGGGTGCCACCCCTCAGGGAAGTTCAGCTTTAAGGTGCAGGCCAGATGGGTGAGTCACAGCTTAGCCTTGTGGGACCAAGGTGTGCGGTACTGGGGACAGAGCTCTGGGCTTCCCAGCTGCCAGGAGTGTGCACTGCCCCCTCGCTCTCCTCCCCCAGCCCCTCAGAGATTGCTGAGATCACTTTTATGTGCCAGGGTTTAGTCTACACCCAGTGGTACGTGAGTATCTTGTGCTCAGGGGTCCACATGATATCAGCTACGAGCTCCTGCATGCCAAACACTCCAGCTCTGCACCAACCCGGCTTCTAGACCAAGTTTTAAACCTCTTTAACTATTGGAGGGTCACACCTGATGGGTGCTCAGGGAGCCACAGAGTGCTGGAGATTTAACCCAAAGCTTGAGCATTGAGTCTGTGCTCTTCCACTTGAATGTGTGAGCCCCAACCCAAGCAGTGGCAGTGTGTGTGAGAGTGAGTGTGTGTGTGTGTGTGTGCGTGTGAGTATGTGGAGTGTAGTGCGTGTGAGTATATGACTGTGTATGCGTGTGTGTATATGTGTTTTGGTAGGGACCCTTGTGGCAATTCTTGGATAACTGGTCAGAGGTTGACCATGGAAGCCTGGCACTATTTGGGCTCTGTAGTGCCAACTTGGACAACCGCGATGTGCTCAGGGACTTCCAGGGTTGCACTGAGCACTCATCATCCAATAGAGCACTATGGGCAAAGCATGAGCTTAGCCCCTATTCTCCCCCATGTCCTTTAAATTATTATTATTATTATTATTATTACTATTATTAATAGTCATTTATGAAAAAATGAACTAGTTCCAGAGGCCCCATTCACTCTCAATGGAGCAAACATCTCTGAATACAGCAGTTATGTGTACCTAGGTCGAGAAATCAACATGATGAACGACCTAAAACCTGAGCTGTGCAGGAGGAAGAGAGAGCGGCATGGAAGCCTTCAAAGGCATCGAAGAAATAGATAAAAGGACAAAGGCTCCGGGCACATCTCTTTGACTCCACCATTCTCCCTGCATTAACATACGCCTCAGAGACCTGGGCCCTACAAAAGCAGGATGAGAATGATATTCGGGTCTCCCAGAGAGGAATCGAAAGAGCTATGCTTGGAATATCACGCCTCACTCAAGTGGAGAAGGAATCCGGAGTTCTGACCTACGCCGCTGTTCCAGAATCAGGGACACTGTCTCGTTTGCCAAGGCATCGAAAATCAGATGGACTGGACATGTAATGCGATTTGGAGACAACTGCTGGACTAGAGCCGTTACCGACTGGATCCCACGGGATGTCAAAAGATCACGTGGCCGCCCACCTACAAGATGGTCAGACTTCCTTGTCAAGACCCTGAAGGAACGGTTTGAGACTCTTCATATTCCTGAATCAACCAGATGCCATTGGACTACATTGGCACGTGATAGGGTCCAATGGAAATGTTACTGGCGGCCGCTCGAGCAAATCGATGAATAATGGGATTCAAGTGATCAAGTGATTAATAGCCATACCCCTAGAGGTGCTCAGGGGACCATATGTAGTGCTAGGGGTCAAAACTGGGTGGTGTGTACGAGGCAAATGCCTCACCCACATAACCTACTGGATATCTCTCCAGCCCCTCTAATGACTTCTTAAATGGTACTAAGTTATGTTTCCCAGGGAGGGGGAAATCTCTAGTAATTTCATTTGTGTTGAATTCATGGCTTAAAAAGAAATGATGTTCTATGCTTTTTTCTTCCCTGTTGTCATCAATCCCAAAATTTTTAAGTTTTTGCATTTTAGTTTGAAGTAAAATTATCTGCACTTCATGGCAGTTCTATTCCCTCCTTTAATTGTCTTCTAATTGTCTGATGCATTGACAGTAACACAAAAATAGTAAATGTGATTTTGCCTTATTCTTGATTTTGATAATATTTTTGGGGATGATGTTTTAAAAATATTTAAAGATTGGTCAGAGGGAGGCATAGTATAGGAGTTAAGGAAATTGCCTTCAATGCAGCTGACCTGGTTTGATCCCTGCCACTGAGGTTGGTCCACTGAATATCGCCAGGAGTGACCTGTGAACAGAGTCAGGAGTAAGCCCTGAGCAGGGCTGGGCTTCCACAATCCAAATGCCTTTAAAAATATGCTAAAAGTGAGCTGCTCGGGCACCTGTTAGCTAGATTGGGGGCCAGTTTCTGCTCAGTCTGGGACTTCTGCAAGGCTGTCAGCCAGATACATCGTGGCCTCGCCGGGCACCTTGTTCCACCTCATTGCTTGGCACATGGACACATGAACTAAGAATCATCCCTGTCTGTGATGGAGCCCTCAGAACCTGTGGCTTTCTGGTAAATATGTAGTTCCTGAATGCAAGCGAGAGTGTGTGTGTGTGTGTGTATGTGTGTGTGTGTGTGTGTGTGTGTGTGTGTGTCTATTGGGAGCTCTGGCACTTCACTGAATGCATGGCTGGGAAGATCTACACATCACTGGCTGAGAGCTGAGTCATCCACTGGTCTACACAGTGGTTTACGCAGCAGCAATTTCCTGGTGCTGATGTACCATTCAAGGAACCTCCACGTTTGAGGGGTGGAGATACACACCACGACTTGATGGGGATTGACAAGCACAGTAGAGCATATGGGACAGCAGAACTTGGACAAGGCCTTGCTGGAAAATACAATCTGTCACAGCCGTCAGGAACAAAGACTGAGGGAGGAAAATGAGATACAGTAAGAACCTGAAGGACAGAGGGTGGGAAAAAGTCTCCCTCATGCTAGAAAAAGAGCAAAACCTCTTCTCAGATAAAAGCAAGGTGATGGGAAGGAGGAGAGGAAAAGAAAATTTATATGTACCCACAGTGTATGTTGTCCACGTATAGGGAATAGAAACCCTACATGTGTCCACAGTGTGTGGTGTATACAGACTAGAAACTATAAATGTGCCCATGGTGTATGCTGTGCACACAGAATAGAAACTATACACCTGCCCAGGGTGTGTGCTATCTGTACATAGAGAATAGAAACTATACATGTACCCACCATATGTGCTATCCGTGTATACAGAATAGAAACTATACATGTGTCCGTGGTGTGTGCTGTGTATATGTACTCAGATGTAACATTAAAAGGAAGTGTTCTTTTTTTCTATTTGAAACTCTAAGAGCCTTCTTTCAATAACTGTTTATTACATGTCAGAAACTGATTTTTGCCAATTTTGCAGGTGAGAAGCACAATATTTATATTTAATTACATGCTAAGTGTAGTTAAAATGTTTCTCATATGCTAAAGTGATATTTATTTGATTGGAAACAATATAGTCACATTCTTTCTTCATTTATATGTTGAAATGTTTATCTTTTTCTTTGATTCTAGAAGTTTCTGAAGTGGGTATTATGAGATAGCAGGAATTAGACACAGTCTCTGTTTTCAGGCAACCAGCCCCCACGGGGTGCATCTTTCTATGGTGGCTAGGGAAGAATTCTTTCCTTTCAGTCCAAATACTGAGGCCATGGACTGCCATGATTGGGAATATTGCCATTGTTTTTATCAGAGACAGACTTTTCTGTTTTAGCTACTCTATCGGGAAAATACTGTACACCAATAGAACAAAATTCAAAAATCAAGTTAATTTTGAGTCTAGGAACATTACTCGGTGCTTGTCTTTACTTGCTGCATATTTGAGGCTCTGAGTTTGAGCCTTTCCACTGAATAAAATAAGTTAGGAGAAAAGGAGAGGGAGACATGAAGAAAAAATAAAAAGGAATTTTTTAGAAAAAACTTTGCTTTTTTTTATAAACTTTATTTTTTGTTTTGTTTTTATAAAGTTTATTGATAAACTTTGAATAACAAAAAACTTGTTTATGTAGAAACTTTGTTTTGTTTATTTATAAAGTTTATTTATGAACTTTGAATAAGGAATAAACCAAGCAGCGGCGAAGTGGCATTAAAATTGATTTCAAAGTGAGATCTGAGAATGAGAAGCTGGGAGCTTAGTATATGTCAGGAAGGAAAGGTTCTAGAAATCATCCTAAACCACTTTTACGATGGTTCTCTCAAGCATAGAGTAAACCCATTTAAAAATGATTGCAATTCTTGATAGGATTAACCGCATCTCCTTCCAAACTGTCTCCCCCTATTGAATACAAAAATAAATACCTCTGGAACAATATAACCCCAAAATACTGGGACTTGATCAAAACCAGTCATTTAAGAAATAACAGATTTAGAATATCAAGTTAGTTATCATCTATACTTTAGGGTTTCATACCAAATTTATCCATATGAAAATTAAAATTCATTACTTTTAGTGATAAAATTTAGTAAATAAAATTAAAGACTGAATGGACTTATAAATGGCAAATTAAATACAACTGAAGAAATAACGAACTGAAAGATACAACAGTAGAAAACACAAAGACTAAGAGTGGAAAGATGGTACAGGAAGTAAGGTGTTTTCCTTGCACACAGCTGATCCAGCACAGCATGTGGTATCTGAGATTGCTACCTGGTCAAACAAGCAGAAGCAAGCCCTGAGCACTAGTGGATGTGGTCTTCCTTACATCAAAAAAGAAGCAAAAGGCAAAAGATATATAGGATTTGAAGAGAACCAAGGTAGCTCAACATTTTATCCCAATGATTAAAGACTTAGTCCCTAACTAAGACTTCTTAGTCCCTAACTGCTTTTAAGAATAGACCACGGGCTTGATTTCTCCCCCTTTGGTCTTTAGGACTTGTATCTTTGTAACAGAACTACATTTGCCTTTGTGATCTTTCTTAGTTAGCCTGTGAGCAATTTGAAAACAGACATGAAACTCTATACATATTTTCTTCCTCATATCACATAGTAGAACCTCTTGCTAATGCTACTTATCAAAGGCCAGTAAATGCTTTGATAAACAAACAAACAAACAAACAAACAAAAAGAAGTAAAATTCAAGGATTAAATCACAAAAAAAGATAGTTTTTTTTTTAAAAACGATAAAATACAAGGGACCAATACACTTGGCTAATGTTTGGTGGTGTGGAAATGTTTAGCAGATCACTTGATCACTTGATACACCATTATTCATTGATTTGCTCGAGCGGGCGCCAGTAAGGTTTCCATTTGACCCTATCACATGCCAGTGTAGCCCAATGGCATCTGGTTGGCCAGGAATACAAAGAGCCTCAAACCGTTTGTTCAGGGTCTTAATAGAGAAGTCTGACCATCTTGTAGATGGGTGGCCACGTGATCTTTTGACATCCTATGGGATCCAGTCAGTAGCAGCTCTAGTCCAGCGGTGGTTTCCAAATCGAATTACATGTCCAGCCCATCTGATTTTCGATGCCTTGGCAAATGAAACAGCGTCCCTGACCCTGGAACAGTGACAGAGGTCGGAACTCTGGATTCCTTCTCTCACTTGAGTGAGGCGTGATATTCCAAACATAGTTCTTTCGATTCCTCTTTGGGAGACCCGAAGAGTGTTCTCATCCTGCTTTCATAGGGCCGAGGTCTCTGAGGCATATGTTAATGGAGGGAGAATGGTGGAGTCGAAGAGATATGCCTGGAGCCAGAGGTTCTTTGTTTCTTTAGCTATTTCTTCAATGCTCTTGAAGGCGTTCCATGCCACTCTCTTCCTCCTGTGCAGCTCAGGTTTTAGGTCATTCATCATGCTGAGTTCTCAACCTAGGTACACATAATTGATGCATTCAGAGATGTTTGTTTCATTGAGAGTGAATGGGGCATTCAGAACTAGTTCGTTTTTCATGAACATTGTGGTTGAGATTCAGCTGTAGACCTACCTTTCCACATTCATGGTTGAAGTCAGTCAGCATTTGTGCCACTTGGCTAATGTTTGGTGTTATTAGAACGATGTCATCAGTGAAGCGGAGGTGGTGTGGTCGCCGACTGTCTATCTTCACTCCTATTCCTTCCCGTTCTAATTGTCGCATGATGTTCGTGAAGGTGGCGCTGAAGAGTTTTGGTGAAATTGTATCACCCTGCTGAACCCTTCTTTTGACATCAATGATCACTTCCTTGTAGAATGGTGAGATCCTGGTGGTGAATCCATAGTACAGCTCATGAAGGATCTTGATGTATTGGGTTTGAATGCCCTGTTTGGCTAGGGCTTCGATGACTGCTTATGCCTCAACAGAATCAAAAACTTTATTTAAATCAATGAACATTAGACAGAGTGGCATCTTGAACTCCCTACAAACCTCAATGAGCTTGGTTACCATGTGGATATGGTCCATTGTGCTGAATCCTTTTCGGAAGCCAGCTTGCTCACATGGTTGTCCTTCATCTAATGTTCTGTCTATCCTGTTCAGGATGACTCGAGTGAACAGCTTGTAGATGACAGACAGCAGGCAGATTGGGTGATAGTTGCCAATGTCATGGATGTCTCCCTTCTTGAACAGTAAGACTGTTCTGCTGGTTTTCCATTGGGAGGGCACCTTGCATAGTATGGTAGCGTGTAAAGAGCCGACAGGTAGTGTGTGAAGAGCCAGCCAGAGTATTGACGCAGTACTGACGGCAGATCCTTCAGGTGTTCGGGTCTGACTTTGTCTGGACCGCGTATTGTTTGCTTCTTTACTGATGAAATGGCATGTCAGATTTCAGATGGGAGAACGTTGGCAATGACATATTCATCCTGTGGAATTTGGTATGTGGGTAGGTGGACGTGGCTATCAAAGAGATCTGAGTAGAAGTCATGGATAATCTTCTCCATTGCCTTTCTGGAAGATGTGATCCATCAGGATGTTGGAGGGCAGCAATCTTGGTCTTATAGTTGGCGAAGGACAGGCAAGTGATGCGAATGCTTTTCCCGGTTTCTGCTGCATCTTCCAGTATTTCTGCTCTTCTCTCTTTGAGGTCTTCCTTTATAGCTTCTCTGCACTACTTTTCGAGCTCGGACATTAGCATTTTGTTGCCTGAGGCTCGTGCCTTGCCACATTGGCGAATGAGCTCGAGAGTTTTTGAAGACAGGCGTCCTTTTGTTCTTTCTTTCAGCGTTTTTCGCACAGTCATGGAGGTGCTGAACCAGTCTGTTGTATTCCTCATCTATGTCGTCAATGATGGCATCTTCCCATGTTGCTGCAATGGTGCCAAAGAGTTCCCAGTTGACGGTCATTCTGGGATTTCTCTTCTTAAACTTTGCAGCCTTTTCTCCCTGTTACATGAAGTAGAATTTTGCATGAAGGAGATGGTGGTCTGATCCTGTTTGGAATTTTTGGGATGACAGCAACATCAGTCAGGCAAAACTGTCGATTGAATATGATGTGGTCAAATTCATTGTGGAACTGTCTACCAGTAGATTCCCATGTCCAACGTTTAGATTCAGCCTTCTGGAACTGTGAGTTACCATGAATGGTCTTGGTGGACATGATGAACTCAGATAGTCTCTCACCCTGTTTGTTCCATTCTAGGCCATGAGTCCTGATGTGTTTTTGGGCCAATCTTCCCGGTCCTATTTTGGCATTAAAATCACCGACTATGATCTTGTAGAAGGTGTGACAAGCCTGACTTGTCAGAGACCCACCCTACTGAGACCCACCCTACAGAGGAGAGTATTTCAAGCCCAGAAAAGCTTGAACCACAGATGCAGATACACCAGGCAGAACTTCTACCAGCTCTCCCCATTGCTCTCCCTTTGCTCCACTGACCAGGAGGGCTCAGGAACAGAGAGCGACTTCTGGCCAGAGCCCACCATCCCAATAGAGCCTCAGAAGAACCCAGAGGAACCCACACACACACTTAGATTCATTTTTAAATTACCAAGAATATTCTACCCACCCCTCTCAGAGAGCCCAGCAAGCTACTGAGTATATACCACCTACATGGCAGAGCCTGGCAAGCTGTCTGATGCATATTCATATGCCAAAACCAGTAAAAATAACATTTATTCCCCTGCCCCTGAAAGAGCCCCTAAATATGGTAGCACTAAGAAGGACAAGCAAGGAGAGGCTGACAAAATCTCAGGGCCCAGCTAGGCTGCCAAAATGAAGGACTAAAATGACTGTCTGTACTTTCAATGCACGTGACCCCTGGCGTAGGAAGCATATATCGAGGATCTGATGGTGCAAGTGTGAAAGATCATGTATGACATCATTGGTCTGACCGAGACGAAGGCATCAATCTCATCACACCATTTTTATAAGTAAATTTTATTTTATTTAATTAATTAATTAATTTATTTATTTATTTATTTACTTATTTTTGCTTTTTGGGGTCACACCCAGCAATGCTCAGGGGTTACTCCTGGCTCTGCACTCAGGAATTACTCCTGGAGGTGCTCGGGGGACCATATGGTATGCCGAGGATCGAACCTGGGCCGGTATGGGCCGGCCTCGTGCAAGGCAAACTCCCCTATCCCCTGGGCCATTGCTCCGGCCCCATCACACCATTTTCACACCGGAGAAGAACTGTTCCTTGGAACATGTGACGAAAGAGGCTTCAGTGGTGTAGGTGTCCTTGTCAACACGAACCTAGCCGTGAGCATTGATTCATTTGAATGCCTAACAAACCAGATAGGATGATTACACTTGAAGAGATGTGGCCCACTGCCAGCAGTTTCTATCTTCAGTTGTCTATGCACCAACATCCACATACAAGAAGAAATTGAGAAATTCTACATGGAACCGGAGGAATTCTATAAAGATCACACCTTCTATAAAATCATAGTCAGTTTAGCAGATATGCTAATGAAATGAAAGGGAGAGTACATTGAGATATTGGAAAACACTGAGAAGAAATGTTTGAAGAGAGGACCATGTGCAAATAAGAAACAATTCAAGAAATGCCCTAAAAATGTTCAAAACCATAAAGGAACAGATAGCAGAAACGCTTCCAATCTAAAAACATGACAAATACAAAGAAAAGCATTTCTAGCCAGATAAAATAAAGCTGTTAAAGACCAAAGGCAAAGCCTTTGTGCTGTCTGTCTGGGCCCTTCCCAGCAGAGCTCAGGAGCTGCTGCAGGGGAGCAGAGCACGCCTTTGTGACGGCAAAGATTAACACAGTGACTAGCTAGCTCCAATTTCAATATAAGATTTTTGGTTTTATTCTTTCTTTAAGGCATGTTATTCAAAACAAACAAAAAGCAATAACAGTTAAATCGATACTCTCTTACCAGAAAGAACAGAAACTAGATGAACTGAAATAATGAAAACCCCAGAATTCTCCAACCAGCAGAAACAATGTTTTGGATAAGAAGTCGAGAGGGATGTAGGATCTTAAAATACTAGACAAGGAAACAATGGCACTGTTGAATTCCAGGGTTGTGTGACCCCAAAGTACGTTTAAATTCAACAGAGACAAGTGGAGATTTCACATCAGTGTGTTTACAGAATTAAAGTTCATTTCTCCGACATATTTTGGAATTCTATTACCATACATTCTCAGTACTGTAAGGAATAGGAACATAAAAGGAAAGAATCATTTCTTTATACTGCAGAGGAAATATGACAAATCATTTTACCAGCTAAAATATGTTAACTGGTATTAAAAAAAGAAGGTAAAATTAAAGCACACTTATCAAATAAGGAGAGAATGTATCATGACTCACTATTGGCAATCAAACGGGCATTTATTTGTAAGTAGAGGAAAATGGAAAATGGTCTCTGAAAGAAGCATAGAAATGCAGAAAACAAAGAAGAATGCCAGGAATAGAGAAATGAGGGTAATTTATCAGTGAATGTTACTATAAAAAACAGAAATAACCATGTCTTTTTGAGTTTTGAGTATATGTAGAATCGAAACTCATGACAGCTCAAAGGACAATGTGTGAGGGATATACATGGCGTCATAATATTCCAAGCGTATAAACATTATCAAGGAGATAGAAAAAATAAGATAATATATGATTTTAATGACTGAATGATACTGATGAAACAATACAAGAAAATGTAATGAGATTATTTTCTTAACCTGAAAGGAAAAGAACACTTGAACACATTTCCTCACAGGATAGATAATAGGTACAGACCTTAATTTTTTTAGTAGTTACAGGAAACGTCAGTGTAAAATAATACTCCAACTAATGGACAAATTGTACTAAATTGAAAAAGCTGAACTCAACCATGTGCTACACTCGGGAAGCACATTTTAAACACGAAAACACAGAACGCTTGAAATAATGAGGAAGGTGAGATACAAGGACTAAGTAAAAACTCGTTGCACAGATTAATAACAGTGTACTAAGGTATTAAGGGTGGAAACATCACAAAAAGGGACTTTCTAAAAGATAAAAATGTTAATATACCAAGAAAATGTAATTATAAATATTTCCAACAGAACACTCCTAGGAACTCACCAAGAAAGAAGCCGAATTTGAGCCCAGGCATGCCAGACCCAGTGAGTACAGCCAACCAGGTTTTTTAGAGAGCTGGAGCTGGGGCCACCTCCCCCCACTCTGGCTCCCTCACAGGGGACCTGGTGGACCCACCCCAGAACTGCTGCTAAGGCACTCACTGATGGATGCCAGGTACTCAGGTACAGGTCAGAGCTGCTGCCTGCTCACCTTGTGCCAGGCTGATGGGGCGTTAGGGTTTGGGCAGGTTTTGCTCCTTGGCCTGTCCTACCCCAGGCACCCAAAGACCAGAAAACCTCACGCAACACAACCACAGTCATCCTTGGGGTCCCCACTCCACAGCTGGACACAGCCCGATCCCCATGGTGCGCTTTTGCGCCTGCGCAATATCTCAAAACCTGGTATACCACAAACGTGGGGGAGTCAGAGGTTAGGCAAGACAAAGAAACAATGTGCTAATAATTGTTGAAAATGATAATACCATACAAGACCTGAGCATTGAATATAGGCAAAAAGATATACATGATAACCTCTAAATATATGGTAATCCACAGTGTAAAAAGGGAAGCGAGAAAGAGAGTGAGAGAGAGAGACGAGAAAGAGAAAGAGAGAGAGATAAATAATCTGCCATTGAGGCAGGTTAGAGGAGGGGAGAGGGAAGTGGGGACATTGGTGGTGGGAAGTAGGCACGGATGGAGGGATGGGTGCTAGAACACTGTATGACCAAAACTCAAGCATGAACATATTGTAATTTTATATCTCACGGTGACATAATAAAACATTAAAAAAACCTCTAGCCTCAAAAGTATATAAAGTAAAATGGACAAACTGGAAAGTAAGACAGCTAAAAAAAGATAGTTCCCTCTGTAATCATTAATTTAGGGAAATCGATAAAGATACAGAATATTTGGATGGTGTACTGAAAAACCTAACCTAATTCATATGGAGAGCATGGGATACGATGATGGAGGAATGCCAATTAATTTTTAAGTGACTGTAGAAAGTTATCAAAATCGAATATATTCAGGACCATAAAGCAAATCTTAACAAATTGAAATTATTGAAAGCATGCAAAGCATACAAATCACAGTGTGCAGAGATAGTGAAACTGAATAAAAATTAGTGATGAAGAGATCATTGCAAAATCCCTATTGTACAGAAGTGGAGATAGATTAGATAGATGATAGATTAGATAGATGATAGATGATAGATAGATAGATAGATAGATAGATAGATAGATAGATAGATAGATAGATAGATAGATAGATAGATAGATAGATAGATAGATAGATAGATAGATAGATAGATAGATAGATAGATAGATAGATAGATAGATGATATATAAAAAGATAAAAGAGGTAGGAGGGGAGGTAGGTAGGTAGGTAGGTAGGTGGTAGGTAGGTAGGTAGGTAGGTAGATGATAGTATAACGTTATGACTTTTCTAAAATACTTTAAATGATAAAATGACATAACACATAGAATGTAGGCAACTGCCATCTTAAATACATACCTTAGAAAAGAAGAATGATTTGAAACTGCTGAGTGCATCTCTATACTAGAGACCGGAGCAGTCGAGGGATAGGATAGGGTTGCCTCCCTCCATGTCCAGATCTGTTTGACTTCTATGGCAATTTGCTGAAAAGCTCCCTCCATTGTCCTTCTCTTCATTTGACCTAACTCAAAGCTTACATCATGGAAACAGCCCTATTGTCATGGTATTTTTAAGAGGGTGCTTAGTGGTAATATAAATAATACAAATAAATAGTTATATTTTTTAACGTCACAACTACCTTAGTTAAGAGGCTAATAAAAGGCTGGCCAATAACTTAAAAAGGAAAAACTGGACCATTCATTGGCAGTTTTGAATAATCCTGAGATAATTCTTTATATCTAGTATATCATGTACTACTATCCGCTTGTCCAAAGGACACTTTGAGAAGAACTGGCTCATCTTGAGGCCGCAAAGGGAGAAAAGGATAAGGCAGCATTGTATACTGCCTGCATGAAGGACACACACTAACTCTCTCTCTCTCTCTCACACACACACACACACACACACACACACACCAGTTGCTCAGGAAACAGAATTATGTGTTCAAGGAAATCTCTTTGTTTTATCACTAGTTGAGCAGGAAGCTAGTCAAGCTGACCCTTAAAGGCCACACATGACTTCACAGAAATATCCTAAGAAAATACTCTACAAAGAGCAACAGCCACAACTCAAACCACCAACAAAACTGAGGAGTTTACACTCCTTTCCAGTGTAGCCATATCAGGTTGTATTAAATGTCTAATTTCAGGAAAATGTGTGAAATATGAAACAAAACAATGATGCACACAAAAAGAAAAAATAAGTCAAGAGAAGCTATTGTCCTATTAAACTTTTTTAGTAGAAGTTATCCCAGAGGAAGTACAGATGTTGAATTTTAAAAATTTAGATTTTTAGATTAGCTATTATTGACAAAAAGAACTTAAAAAATTCATGGGTAAAGAATTGAAGGAAAGCAAAGGACAGATACAGAATGACTGCATTCATTTGTGGGATATAAATATATACCAGTGTTCTGATTGTTGGAAATGGTAACGCCAGACTAGAACTGAGCATTGGATATAGGCAAAGGGATAAACAAGATAACCCTTAAGTGCATGTAGGGCAAGCCACAATGTGGAGAGAGAGAGAGAGAGAGAGAGAGAGAGAGAGAGAGAGAAAGTGCCTATTTGAGGCAGGTTGGGGGAGGGCGGAGGGAAATCTGGGGTCATTGGTGGTGGGAAATGTGTACTGGTGGAGGGGCAGGTGTTGGAACACTGTATGACTGAAACCCAATGATGACTATCTTTGTAATTATATATCTCGTGGTGGCATAATAAAATTAAAATTTTTAAAAATTAAAAAATGATATGTATATGTAAAAAGAATTGAAGGAAAGCAAGATATTTCCTCAAAAGAGGATATCAGGAGAGGGAGAAACTATTTCTTGAAAGCACCCAATAGAACATTTGGGGTTGAAAGCCAGAAAGGGAAAGGCTCAACAGAAAACCTTTTATTTGTTTGGGACCACACCTGGCAGCACTCAGGGCTTACGCCTGGCTCTGTGTTTCAGGGCTCACTCCTGGTAAGGTTTGGGGATTATAGGGGAGATAGATCAAACCCCAAAAGGCCACATGCAAGGCAAGGGTCCTGCCTGCTATACAATCTCTTTGGCCTCAAAAAACCTAAACTTAAAAGAACCTGAAAACAGATCCGCTGAATTTAACCAGCACATTCAACAAAAAGAAAAAGAATGAGAACAAAAGAAGAGACCCAGAAACTGCTGAAGCACTATGAAGTTTTATTTAACATAGATTAATCAGGGGTCTCAGAAGGAGCCAGAAAGAATAGGGAAGAATATTTAAAGAAATAATAACAAAAATATCATATTTGTATCAAACCCATACATCCAAAAATTCCACAAAAATAAATTCAAGGAGATCTACACTTAGATTAGGGTCAAGCTACCAAAAGTCAAGCAGAGAGATGGCACACGAAGCAGGAAGAAGGATGATTTCTCACACACCAGCCCTCAACTGACTGACCATTTTCCAGAATCCTGCTCCCGCACACACATCTCAGGTAGAATGTGAGGTAACAATCACATCTACCTGAGTTATCATCAACAGTGCCACCCCATTTTTTGTGAAGTCAAACATGGAAGACAGAAAAGTCTTTCAAACCCTTCAGGTGCTCTCTCCACCCTTGAAAGTTTCTTTTGGTGGGTCCCCAACCTGGCCCCCTGCATCTTGTGAGTCAGCACTGAGAGGGAACAGAGGGTCCATTCAGCTAGGGGGTCTTTAACAGCATCACTGGGGGTCCGACACCACAATGTCAGCCTGGCCTCTGAAGGTTGCAGCACTTGCTCGGTGGGAAACATCTAAGCAGTGAGTAGTTCTTGGATTTAAAAAGGATAGGGTGGGAATAAAAAAAAAATCATGCCTCATCACCTAGCACAATACCAAAGATCAGTCATTTTTTAAAATTTGTATTCACACTTACTGTTTTGTATTGTACCTCATGAACAAACACATATCAATTTTGAGACTAATTTTCTTTCCCTCCAAGAGAATTTAAATGGTATTGAGAAAACTTGGAGACTCATTTTTATTATTTTGTTAGCACACAAATCCAAGATAACGCCATTGATGCAACTGGCAGTTACCTAACCTTGACTATGAATCAGCAGATATTATTCCAGATGTGGGACAAGAGATGGAAGACTCGGGGTATTGGTGGCAGAGGAAGAGTATCCACTGAGTGTCAGTTTGTTAGAGTACTTAGAAGTGGGGTTCAGGGAAGGTAAATCCTCACCTGAGTCTTGCAGGGTGAGCAGAATACAGTAACATTAGAACAGAGGAGAGAACAGCACAGTGTGGGTATGAGGGAAATTTGGCCTGAAGAATCACAGATGGTCAGATACAGGCATCAGAAGAGATGGCTGATAGATATGGCTTAAACGGTTTGTTAAGGAAGATCATGATTATCCTGACCAGCAAAGGAGATTAACAATGACATAAAACAGTAATTGTAATTATTCTTATTTACTATTTTTTAGCACTTGCTTATGTGTCAGTTTATGCCAGCACCTAACACACTAAATTTATCTGTCTCAAGAGCCCTGTAAGGTAGGTTCTATTTTCTATGAACAAAATTCACTTTTCTCGAAGAAGAGTCCGTGGAGACTGATAAAGTTTGTCTGGGAGGGAAAGAACAAGATAGCTGAGGGTTTTGCAAGTCAAGAGGGAAGGAGCACCACAAAGTATATGTCAAATGCTGCTAAGCAGATGAAAGGCCACACAACTAGAAGGTCTCAGGGGTCTTAACCATCACAGAGTTTCAGTAGGATCCGGGGTGCAAAGGACTGTAGGCGAGGTGGACAATGCAATGTAGAAATAGTGACTGTTTATCAGTGGCTCCTTTAAGAAAATTATTCAAGGAGGACAGGTTACAAAAGAGAAAACACTTAACTGTAACCTTGTACAATCTTGTACAATATGGGTGGTTTTACTGGGGGGGGGTGTGGTGGGCTGCCCAGTTGGTGATGTGAGGGGGCAGCGTTCTTGTGGAACCGGGGATTCATCTCAGGGCTGCACACATAGAACCAAGTACTCTCTTTGAACTATTTTCCTGGCCCCTGGTCCTGGTTGCTTGTTGTAGCTTTTTGAGGGGATTGTGGAGGACGGGTGCATCTCTTAGTGCTCAGCGATGTTCCGGGCGCATTACGAGCAGTCAGATATAGAGCGCAGGATGAGGTAATTCAGTAAAATATGGCCCCATTAAGTTGGGGTGTCCAGAGACGACATTAAATTTAGATGCAGGGAGCTGGAAGCTGTAGTGTCAATGGGCCTCTCTCTGACTTCTCTATAAGGCGGAGCCCAGATTCTCTGAGAGTCAGAGGAAATCCCTGAAGATACATGACTCACAATCACACTGACTTCTTGTCAGTCGTTGGTTTGCTCTTCTATTGCCCAAGTGGGGAGTTAGAATCAGCGTGAAGCCGTGAAGCTTGGAACTCACTGACCAGCAGCTAAGTTTTTGTGGGGTTTCTTCCTATTCCAGTGACTCTGGATTGAACCAATTGCCCTCAACAGCTCTTTCCTCTCAGTTTTTGGTTCTCTTCCTCTTAGGAGCCCAGACACTCATTCTTTCTGGGGGCTGGGGGCATCCCTAGAAGCAAGAAGCCATGAGCACCTGCAGGATGGTTAGATGATAGAGAGAGCCAGAATGAATAACTGAGGAGAAATGGGATAGTGTGAGGAGTAGGATGGGGTGAGAGCAGATATCTGTGGCTGAAAGGAAGAGGGAATCAGCTCCAGGGAGTTGGAATGAACTCCAGTCATCAGCTCCAGGGAGTTGGAATGAACTCCAGTTGGTAGAAACATTGCTCACAGTGGGAAATCAAGCTGTGATGTAGAAGAAATACGGCCCCTTCAGAGTTGGGTGAATGTTCAGGAAACCCTTCAGAAGAAAGTGCACAAGAGTTTCTTTTGTAAATTGGGGCCCACAGGGTATCACACATGAGAAAGCACCTATGTAAATCTTAGTTTATTGTTTGTTGAAAAGAATTGTTTTATTTTAAGAAAGCATTCCATGCTTTTTAATATGCTTTTGTGGGTGCCTGCACATTTTTTCTCAGTCATAAGGTTGTATAAGAAAATGCCACACTTAAAGTGAGTGTCTCACAGCTAAATGTTGGTGTCAGTAGATCATTCTCACTTGTCATTGAGTATGGGCAAGCTCTCTCATGCACACACACACACACACACACACACACTTCATAGTGAAAGTCTCAGTCTGCTATTGTTTATACATATATTACTTGTCCACATAATGTGCTCTGAACTTGGCCTTTGGCTTTCAGCAGTCTTGACTCCTCTACTTACTTGTGTGAACAGATTTTTAACTTATTTTTAAGCCTTGTTTTCAGGGCTATGCAATGGAGTCAGTCCAGGAACACATCTCACAGCATGGGGGGGGGGCAGGGAGGGTGAAGGATTGAACAGGAACAACAGCCATAAGTGCCTAAAGAAGCACTTTGGGGGCCTTCATGACAGCACAGTGAGTAGGGTGTTTGCCTTGCATGGAGCAGACCTGAGTTCAATCCCCAGCATCCCCTATGGTTCCCTGAGCACCACCAGGAGTAATTCCAGAGTGCAAAGCCAGGAGTAATCCCTGAACATTGCCGGGTGTGACCAAAAAAGAAGAAAGAAAGCACTCTGGGAGTGATTATTATTACTAAAAAATTATTAGGGAGCTGGCTGCTGAGGGCTGTCTGCACCTCTAGCTGACCCTAAGGCTTTGCTCACAGAATTAGTTCATCCTGTTCATTAAATGCTTTTTTGAGGGCTTGCTCTTGGCCTGAGGCAGAAAGAAAGTGAAGACTCAAAGGAGGCACTTTCTCTCACCTCAGGATACAAACAATTATGTCAGTTGTAGGAATTACACAACGTTCATACAGCACAGAAGATCAAAGTTCCAACATCCAGTGTGATTCTCTCCCACTCAAAAGATGGATAGCAGCAAGGCTTGTCCACAGACCAGGGCCGCAAGGCATTTCAATCCATCTTGATGTGTAAGCAGTAAGGGTATATAGAGAGGAAAAGGAGGAGGAGGAGGAGGAGAAGGAGGAGAAGAGGAGGAGGAGGAGGAGGAGGAGAGGAGAGGAGGAGGGGGAGGAGGAGGAGGAGAAAAGGAGGAGGAGGATCACCAGCTGCCTAGGTGTTTTCTCTCTCTCTCTCTCTCCTCTCTCTCTCTACCACCCATAGACACACACTTCAGCTCTATCCTTCCTTCTTCCCCATCCCAACTCCTAAGTAAGAAAATGGAAAAAAGAAGGTAAAAGTCCAGGGGCCAGAGCAATAGTCCAGCGGGTAGAGCATTTGCCTTGCACGCGGTTGACCCAGGTTCAATCCCTGGCATCCCATATGGTCCCCTGAGCACCGCCAGGAGTAATTCCTGAGTGCAGAGCCAGGAGTAACCCCTGAGCATTGCCAGATGTGACCCCAAAAAAAGCGAAAAAAAAAAGAAGGTAAAAGTCCAGAAAATCTGCAGGGTCTTTTGTGATCCCCAGTCTGGTGCTTGGAGACGCTCTTCAAGTGAGGCAAGAGCTGTGGAAAGGTCAGAAAGCTCAGAACAGAAACCGAATACTGAATAATTCATCCCTGGCCTTTCCTTTCTCTCACTACATCCCTGAGTTCACACATCTGATTCAACTTTGTAGTTACCAAACTTTATTTTTTGCTTTTAAGACACATTCAATGTTGCTGGAAGGTTAATCCCAGCACTGTGGTCAGGAGTCGCCCCCTGGTGTTCCAGGGGACAGGTGGTCCCAAAGATTTAATAGGGGCCTCCCATATGCAAAGCATGCACTCAGCCCATTGAGTTATCTCTCTTACCCCTCTGTTTTTAAGTTTTATTCACATTTTCCCCTTGGCTATACTATCCATTGTAGGAATATACCACCATATTTTAATTCCATTATATTGTGCTAGTCACTGGCTCATTTTCAATGAGGGATTCTTACGAACTGGGCTGCAGGAACACTCTTGGATATGTAACAGCGTCTTAGTTATAAGTTTGCTGAGGGCACGCATACGAGATTGGAGCTGCTCGGTCATCAAATTTCTTCACTTTTTATTTTTTTAGTTTTAGTTTGGGGGGCCATCTGGCAGTGCTCAGGGCTTATTCTTGACTCTGTACTCAGGAATCAGCCTGGCAGGCTCAGGAATGGAACTGAGGTTGATCCACCTGCGGTGCTATCTCATTCTGGCCCCCTCTCACTATTTTTGATATTTCTTACTGTGTGAGTTTCCCTTTCCCATATTCTCACCAACGTTTACCATCATCTCTCATTTTTTCTTGAATCTTTGCTCCAAAAAGTAGACTCTTCTATTAAAATAGTCAGTTCCAGTTCTGGGGGGTCTCATTCCTGCTTTTCCAGGTGACCTATTACAAGACACTCACCTGGGTGACCCTCGAATACTTGCACCCAGAAGTTCATAGAAGGCTAAGAGCCATTCCCAAATGAGAGTGCCAAAACCTTACATGAATTCTGCTTGATTACACAAATTTAAAGCTTAATATATTTATTACTTAAGAGATAAAGAAAACTAAAAAAATAGAGAGATTAATAAAACTGTGACATGACTCTTAAGTGATTCTACCATATTCAGGAGTTGTAAAACTCAAAAAACTCATTGGTTGAGATTCTGTGGTGTTGCCTTTGGCTTGATTTTGTTGTCCACCTCATCCTCCCAAAGTCATATCCAACCATATTTCTCCATCAAAGCTTATCCGTCTAAGGACACCAATGGAACCAAGAGAGTTAGTAATTAGCATTTCCCAGGTCAAATGCCATACAGCATTTGTATGTACCATATGTACCCGGCTTGTCTGACATGATACTCATGATCATATTCTCTCTCCAGGGTTTGACCAGCTGACCTGGGTCAACAGCCCCATATTTCATCATGGCCAA
Organism: Cryptotis parvus; assembly: GCA_021461705.1. Lineage (NCBI taxonomy): Eukaryota > Metazoa > Chordata > Mammalia > Eulipotyphla > Soricidae > Cryptotis > Cryptotis parvus. Next base: position 86,116 of record JAJIBD010022198.1, read on the forward strand.
TTCACCATTTTGGCTGACTAGGAAGGTGTTTCCCTTTAAAGTGAGCAAATGGATGGGTCTCACTTGCTTCCGGTCACTGATGGTTTCCTCACCCAACATCCGCCAAAAGAAACTAATTCACAAGCTAAAGCAGGAAAAGGCTTTTCGGGAAGAGATGAAAAATTTTCGTGAGAAAATCGAAGATTTCAGGGAAGAGATGTGGAATTTTAGAGGCAAGATTTGTGCTTTCAGGGGCCAGATCTTGGGCTTCTGGGAAGAAGAGAGACCTTTCTGGGAGGAGGAGAAAATCTTCTGGAAAGAGGAAAAAACCTTCTGGGAAATGGAAAAATCTTTCAGAGAAGAGGAGAAAACTTTCTGGAAAAAGTACCGCACCTTTTGGAAGGAGGATAAGGCCTTCTGGAAGGAGGATAATGCATTGTGGGAAAGAGACCGGAACCTTCTTCAGGAGGACAAGGCCCTTTGGGAGGAAGAGAAGGCGCTGTGGGTAGAGGAAAGAGCCCTTCTGGAAGAGGAGAAGGCCCTGTGGGAAGACAAGAAGTCCCTGTGGGAGGAAGAGAATGCTCTCTGGGAAGAGGAGAAAGCCTTCTGGGTAGAAGATGGAGGCTATGTTGCTGAGGAGCATGTACCCGAAACGGGCGCTACAACATCAATGGAGGGCCACAGTCACCAGCCTTCTCCAGAGCTAGGGCATGAGCACACGAGCTTCAGGGATACAGGGTCAGACTCTGTCGGATCAAAGCTCAAGTCCAGGGCGGCCCAATGTGCTGGAGGAAGTTTATCTTGTTTGTCTCCTTGCCTCAAAAGATCTAATAAAGTCCTAAGGAGAGATCTGGAAAATCTGTTTCTTTCAGGAAAGTCAATCTCTTTTTTTCCGAGGCCTATGGCTCTCTGAACCCTATCCCCATCTTTTTTTCTCTTTTGGTGGGGAGGTAAACCTAGTGGTACTAAGAGATTACTCCTAACTCTGCACTCAGGGATCATTCCTGAAGGTTCTCCGGGCACCATGTGCAGTGCTGGGGGATTGAACCTAGGCCAGCCATATGCAGAGAAGCACTTACCCCCTGAACTATGTCTTCACACTCTTTATTCCCATCCTTTAAGTATATAGTGGCCCATAGAGTTTGGTTCTAGGCTGTGCACCCACAGCCTAGACTGTCTGTAGGTGGAGACACAGACCTACATGATGCAGGGGACAGTCATTTCTCCCTGACTAGAATATCTCGAGCTTTGGAGTGGGCCATCAAGGCCACAGTACTGTGAATAATGACCACCGGTGCCTCTGCTCACCTGGAGAATTCCCTGATGGGCTCAGCTATGGATCTAATTTCCCATCAGACCTCACTGCCCACTTCCTGTAGCTTGCCACTGGGCACCGACACTAGGGTGAGGCACTAGGTGATGTCTACGGACCCTGGTATAGGAATGACCAACGGAAAGCATTTGTTCCTGCCTTCCCTTTGCTGAGGCCTGGCCTTCATGCCCACACAATGGCTAGCCTTGCCGTTACACAGCCCTTCCTGTTACTACTCAGTGAACACTTTCACTCTCTGCCAACTCTGGTGACTTCTCTACTTTGTAGTTTTATGGGGCTTGAACACACATAGAGAGGCAGTGGCTGCATAAGGGCCCAGTAAACAGATTTTGGAGGGACAGGACTACAGCCTTCAGCGCCTCTAATTCTCCATCATTTTCTAACACAGCCCTGGACAAGGATCATCCATGTAGAGCAGCTCAGCCATGCATGGATGAGTCTTAAAGCAGGCTGCAAATCCAGTGCGGTCTGAGGTAATATAGGGGAGAAGCAGAAGGGAGAAGAGGCTCCTCCTCACTGCTGAGCAAACATTCCTAGTGAAAGAACAAGTTGCTCCACGTCACTGGGGCCAAGTTCGGTTCCCTGCGAGAGCTCTGTGTCTCAGAAGTCAGGGCCAGGGAATGAGCTTCTTTCCCCTTCACCATTGCGTGCTCCCCTCACACCCCCTGCCTCCTACCTCCCTCCCTTGTCTTTATTCCAGAACCATCACAGACACAGATCAAGGAAGCATATCTATAGCCCATCCCGGGACCCTGACACTCACACTGAGTGATTGTCCTTTCTCCCCAAAGTCCAAGTCTCTAAAAGCTCACTGAGCCTGCAGTGCAGGAAACTGGTCTATTTGAGAGCAGTGGGTTCCAGGGACACGCCAGCAGCAGAGCCACAGTGCAAGTCCTTGGGCTGGACTCATGGGGCTCAAAGTGAAACACAGACGAATGAAGCTCTATCATTGACTTCAGGGTCCTCGTCACTGTGGACCAGGATCTAGACCCCATTGGTGGGAGAGATTGGGCCACAACAGTTGGCTGCTGGGAAACTACCCCAGCTCAGAATTTATGAGTCAGTCTTGGGAGTACTTGAGGGACCGTGTGGAACTGGGGAATGAATAGGACTTCTTCACACAACACACACTGTCCCGCCCTCTGAGCCACCTCTTTGGATCTTCCAACTATACTCTTTAATATGTATATTTTTCTTTAGATTTTTGGGTTTGGGGGCGCACACACAGTGGTGCTTAGGGCGATAGCTTATTTCTACCTCTGTGCTTCAGGGTCATTCCAGGCAGTGCTCAGGGGAACACATGTGGTTTCAGGCATTGAACCAGGGTCAGCTGTATGCAAGGCAAGTTCCATATCCATTGTACTAGCTCTTTGGTCCAAGATGTTGTGAGCTTAATATGCAAACCATGAGACAATGGAGAGCTACGCTGGCACTGGGATGGAAGTCAAAGATCATAGTCCAAATTTTGCTAAATTTTTTTATTTTGAGCTTAAATTTTGCTACTCAAGGCTAAGGGCTTAAGAGCTCAGTCCTGGCTGTTGGATGACAGGCCTAGCTTGCTTGGGAGTTTTGCTGTCTTATCCACTCACAGCTTAATCTATTTTCATGTTCTTCCTAAGTCAGGATTCATACTAATGAGATCTCTCTTCTGTGTAAACACTGATGGAGAGTATGGCAGTTACAGAAGTCACCTTGACTCTGAATAACTTATGACATTATTATATATCTACTAAGACTTCTATGTTAACTAGATTGGGCACAGGTCTTCTTTATACCCATTGGACCCAACATGGGTCAGTTAGAATTTACCAGGAGACTGCCACCCTGGCTACATTGAGACTATCATGGGTACCATCTAGATTACATGAAGCCCATGAAATTAAGATGTATTACTTTATACCAACCCCCTCCCTCTCTCCAGTGTTTTACATAAGAGATAATCTCATAACCAGAAGAAGGGATTAGTCCTTGGCATAATCATTTGTTTAGACCTGTAATAGGGTGTGGCACCACCCTTCTACACTCTTCTCCTATCTAGAAGCTGTTTAGGGTTCTTTGTTGACAGGACCCTCCCTGAAGTTAGGATTACTTTGGTGTATATAAGGGAACTTATTTGAGGTACTACCTCTCTTTCTCTCTCTTTGTGGGACTCCTTTCTGATAGGACTCTCAGGTAGGTCTCTCTCTGGTTGGATCCTATTTGGTGGGAGACTTGGGCTTTCGTGTATGGTCTAAGTTCTGACAAGAGCTAGAGTTCTTTCATTATATTGGACTGTGGTGGTAGAGCTTTTTGTACTATTAAAAGTCTTTTGGAATTGCACTGGACTTGCGAAGTTTTCATCTGTTACCCGGCAGCCTCAGAGGTAGAAGAGAACTTCTGTCCTGATACTCTTGGGGACCCCAGTGGCTCCCAGACACCTGGCCTCAGGGCAGTGGCTCTCCCAACTGAAGAAATTTTGATAAAGATGCAAACTTGGGTTGAGGCTATTGCTCCTAAGAGCTCAGACATGGAAGGACAGTTCACAGACCTGTAGGGGCTTCCAGTTTGTATAGAACTAAACATACTGGGAAAGATTGATGGTGTATCTAACAGGTGATTTCCTCAGGGGCCCCAAAAAGTCCTTGCCAAACTTCATCAATATCTCTGTAGTGGCCTGAATTGCCTTTTAACAGCCCAGACTCCCTCTGGAGAACAAAGATTACACAGATTCTATCTTAAAATATATGTATTTTGAGCAAGAAGCATATATTCTATTGTGACTCAGACCCAATGACATATTGGGAAAATCTTCTCTAGTTAACATTATTTGTTAGAACCTTCTAAGCATATCTAGAAATTCACTAAGGGCTAATGATGCCCCAATAATCTGAACAGCCTTTTCTCCTCTTCCAAGAGTAAGTCAGTGTGGTGACCCAGCTCCCATCTCTGGAACTAATATACAGTGTGTAACTCAAATCAACATTGGGAGGGCAGAGGTTCATGCATAGCTCATGACTCTTCATTGTCCTGAAAGTCACTGGTCAAAAGTTCTTGGCAAAGGGTCTCACAGGCCCCAAGTACTAACTCTACCTCTTTGTTCTACCAGCATGAGAGTTTATGAGTTTCCTAGGGATGCTCTAAAAAAAGCTTGATGTCTTTAGCCAAGGGGAAATTTATTCTTTCCAAGTTTGGAGATCAAAGTTTCGCACTCAAGTTGGTTCTTTCTGGAGCTATGTGGGGGTCCTGTGGGCCTATTCCCTGCTTCTATCCTAACTTCTTTGGCTCCCTGCAATCTGTGGCACTCCTGAGTTTCTGCCTGCGTTTTTTATGGCCTCCCCAGTATGTTGGTGTTTTATTTATTTAATTTTTTTGGCCTCAAATATCCTTCCTCTATAAGGACTCAGCTGTTTATTTGAGGGAGTCACTTCTGGGCATAGACAGGGAGAAGACCCCAAGCACTGCAGGGTGTAAGCCCAAAAAAACAAAGGAGTTTTTGTTTATTTCCTTAGACTATTTCTTTAGCATATTTCTTTAGAACCACAGTGAAATCTAACAAAGTATGTAGAACTTGAAAAACAGAAAATGCAGGTAAAATCTTGCTGTTTTCTGAACAGGCTAGAGGAATAGGACTTTATTTTAATTTAATTTTTTTTCAATTAAACATTTTATTATACCACCATGATATATACAATTACAATGTTGTTCATGTTTGGAGGTTTCAGTCACATAGTGTTCCAGCACCCGCCCTCCACCAGTGCCCATTTCCCACCACCAATGTCCCCAATTCCCTCCCCTCCCATAGCCTGCCTAAATGGCAGGTTCTTTATCTCTTTAGGCTTCTAAAACCTGCTGTCATTTACTGGGCAGCACCGCCTTCACTCTCAACCTCTGGAGACACTTCACCTCCCATGTTTGCCCATGAGCACAGGCCACAGAGGGAAGGGCAGCTAACTCTTTAGGAAGGTGATTTAGCATGATCTCTGGGAAGCTCTGTCTGTGCATGAATGAATAATGACGCTTAAACAAGTGCACTGAGACACAACCACTATCATGGCCTGATTTCTAATTTCTAATTTACATCCTCTCCAGGAAAGGAATTCATCACTCAGCCCCTCTCGACGTGGTTATTTCCAGATTTAGGGCAAGTTTAGAGAGGAGACATGCCACTGGCTGTGTAGTGGAGCCCCACATTTCACAGAGGAAGCAATAGAGAGTGTTGTAGGGTCAAGGTCACTCAGTAGTCACAGGGAAAACGTGGCCAGACAAAGGCCAACAGCATAATTTTGTTCCTTCAGTTACTTCCCTTTTGCTCAATCCCTTTTAGATTTTCTTCAGGCGACTGCAATCAGACAATATTTTGAAATACAAAAAAACCTAACTTTTTGCATGTGATTTTTTCCCTTCTAACAGCTCATGCATTTCTTTACAAAAGATGAAAAATGTACACGGCGCTGTTATTCAGATTCTGGTTTTTCAAATAGGCTCTTGAGATATTTCAGAAACTTTATTAGATATGAGGGAAAAAAAGAGAGAATAACTTTCAAGTCAAATCAAAGGATAAAGCTCAGAAGAAATAGGAATGCAAAGAGATTTTTCCATTAAAAATGACAAAATATGGGCTCAGAGACACATAACACTGTCAAAGATGTTTGCCTGGGGCTGGAGAGGTAGTACAGCAGGTAGAGTGATTGCCTTGTCACAGATTACTTAGGTTCAATCCCCAGCATCCCCATATGGTCCCCAAACATTACCAGGAGTAATTCCTGAGTGCAGCGCTAGGAGTTACCCCTGAACATCGCCAGGTGGGTGATATCCCCCCTACCCCCAGACTCCAAAAAAAAATGCTTGCCTTCGCATCTGACTGATCCTGGCTCAATCCCCCAAACTGCACAATTACCAGAACACTCCTAAGTGTGGGAGTCCCACACCCCAATAAAAATGAGAGATGTACACAACATTTTCCATATCCTCTAAATCTCAGTAAAATATGGTGAAGAGATTATTTACAAGACAAATTCACAAGAACAAAGAGCAGTGGGGCCAGAGTGATAGTCCAGCGGGTAGGGCATTTGCCTTGCGCAGCCGACCTGGGTTCCATCTCCAGCATCCCATATGGTCCCCTGAGCACCGCCAGGAGTAATTTCTGAGTGCAGAGCCAGGAGTAGCCCCAGAGAAGCCAATAGCAACAGAATTTTGAAAAGAAAAACAGACTTAGAAGTCAGAGATAAGGGTGGAGCTAAAGAAGGAAACACCAGGAAAATCTTTTTTTTTTTTTTTTTGGGGGGGTCACACCCGGCAATGCTCAGGGGTTTCTCCTGGATCTGCACTCAGGAATTACTCCTGGCGGTGCTCGGGGACCATATGGGATGCCGGGGATCGAACCCGGTGGGCATGGGCAGGCCGCATGCAAGGCAAATGCCCTACCCACTGGACTATCGCTCTGGCCCCCAGGAAAATCTTTAAGAAGCAACTTCCAGGCAAACTTCCCTTCCCAGTGCAGCCAGGAATCTGTTCTTCAATTGTGCAGATCAGAGATTCATTCTCTGCAAAGGACAAAACTAAGCATATCTGAATTTGGCACATAAGTTAAGCCTAAAGATGATAAAACCATTTATCAGGCTACAAATGACTATGAACGCATACAAATGAAAATGAACATTGACGTGCTAAGACACCCCATATCACCCCACCCTGATGGTAGACAACATGGTTCCTCGAAATTCTCCCCACTGATCCGGAGACCCTTGGCAGTCCTTTCCCACATCCAGGAAAGCCAAAAGGGCACTGGGCACCGCAGTGTAGGCTCTCTGCAGTTAGGTCATAAAGGACAGAATGACTCTGCTCTCTCCTGAATCACTCTGGAGAAGGCAGCACCCTGTCATGTGGGACTCCAGGGAGGAAATAAAGTCTCCAGCTGAAGACTCACCGCACTTGCCAGGCACATGGGTGAGGCACCTCTGAAGTCTCTGCTCCAGAAGGAGGAAAATGCAGCCCCAGCCCACAGCCTACGGGAACCTCAAAAGAGATCTAAGAATGGGGCGGAGCAATAGCATAGCGGGGAGCGC